>JBBUKS010000002.1:8924761-8936663 GCA_038050645.1 Hedychium gardnerianum | reverse complement strand
TCCTCTTCCTCCTCCACCAGACTCCTCTGCTATAATAAATACACCCTTTATTTGCCCATCTTGCAAATAAACCCTCCTTATTTTAAGTCCATTAATATTTAGATGATATACCCGACCCATTGGATGAGATATGCTGATGTCATTCTCACGGGATGAGTTGTTAATTAGTGCATGAGATATTATCATAATAAAATCTAGAAATTAAATTTTGGTTAGTAGTCAGGTTCCTGTCTCCTTATGCACTAGTCATTATTCGAATTGACTAAACTAATCCTCGTGATTTACCTTCTCTGTATTGATTTTGAAATGGACGGACAGAGACGCTAAGAATGAACGTTTTATCTTTTTACCACGATGATATATACTGATGTCATCAGATGTCACCATCACACGTTCTCGTTCTGATATCGTTTTTATATCCATTTATGTATTATTCTACTTAATAACATTAAAAAGGTTTTAAAAAAATCCATCACTATGTATTATTTTTTATATGGACGTTTCTTGAAGGAGTCTCTTTATATATCGACGTTCCTAATAAGGGTTGAATGTATTTTAGCAATGCATATTGGTTAACTCTTTTGAAGTAAGATGTTCTATTAATGGATTTATAATATTTTTTCAACAAAATCTTATTTCATAGCATTCTTAAAAATAATTCATTATAATAATCAAATGATTTATCATGTTCTAAATAAAAATCAAAAATTAATTTTAATTACGGTACTTATCATATTTAGGGCGATAAATAATTCGTGAACAAGTTTGATATTTCATTCAATATACACAAGATCAATTAAACAAACAAACTTAAACAACTCGTTAAACTAAACAAACAAGTTTGAATACATATGTGTTCAGCTCGTTAATGTTCGTGAATAACATTCGTGAATAATATTCGTGAATAACATTCGTGAATAACGTTCGTGAACAATATTCATGAACAATCATATTCATTAATAAAACTCTTATCAACATACTAAATAAATAAAATAAAATAAATAAATAAGTTTGAATTATCAAACTCAATAATCAATCAAACAAACAAAAATTTCAAATAATAAAATAAGTGAGAGCTCGATAACATTTAAACGAATCAAACTCAAGTCAAACTTGAAGCGAGAGCTTGATAACATCTAAACGAACAAAGCTCAAGCCAACCTTCAAACAAACTCAAGTTCATAAAAAATAAACAAAGTCAAACTCGAACAATCATTTTAAAAGCTTGATTCATTTTAGGCTCGATTCGACTCAATTATTTTATTAAATAAATTTAAATATCTTAAAATTTAATTCGACTTGACTTATTTACTATCCTAAAATAATGAACCATTTCCTCACAAAAATCAATTCGAAGGGCAGAAATCAGTCGCTATATATCACAATTTTATCATCGACTGGATGAGGTGCTGATGGACAAAACATGGCCGAACGGCATGGTCAGTTAAATGTTGATGTGTCTCCTCGAGATGGCAAGTGTGCTACGGCAACAACAAAAAATAGTTGCCATCGTTAATTCTTTTTTTAATTTCTCAATAGTCCACATAGCACTTTGATTAGCTGCTAAGGAACACGTTTGCCTCGATTAGCGAATATAAACTTTTAATTAATACCAAGATGGTGAGGAACATCACCACACAAAACCAGGAATGTGGGCCACCACACTCGCCAATAAGTACAGCTTGGTGGGGTCCAATTACATAGATTTCCATGCTTCAGCAAGATTAGATTATGTCTTAATTAATGGACACCTTTTCCTTTGGTGGATTTCGAATGAAGAACTAAATAATTAAAAGGGGCCTCGTTAATTATAATCTAGAAAGGAATGAAAGAAGATATGCTTGTCGAAGATAAGTATGAAAAGCTTTGTTGTTAAAGAAACAAATTAGTACTAAAAATCCTCTAAGATGTTATTATACTACATCCCTTAATTGCCTAACTAATATTCTTTTTAATTGTTGCCCCCAAACGCATGTCGAATCGACATAAGAATTTAATATTTATAAGGTGTAGGAAAAATTTTCCACGCATATGTCAACTTAGACAAGAGGGGACTCCTCATTTATTCTTGCTAATCAATAATTAAAAAAAAAACTTGTTGTTGTTTTATGATCACTATTAATTAGTCCTTTTAATGGTCACTGTTACTCAATTAGTTTATTTTTGTTTCCTCCTTCCTATCCACTTACTAGATAACTTCATCACATTGACCACGAACAAAATAAATAGTTGAGCTCCCACTTGGAAAGTGTGATGCAATTGAGAGGGCCAAAGTGCTTTGGCCATGGCCACAAGGAAACATACAAATTCTCTTGCCATTATTTTAAAGGACGATCCTTGTAGAAAATCTTGGCAATTAGCTCATGTCTCATTTGAGTCATCACCACTTTACTTTAAGACTGTATGTTTTTTTGTTTTTTTTGAGTCTTTCATATTTCCCCATATATGGTGGCTTCACGCGATATACACATGAAGTTCCCTTCATGCAAGTTCTGTTCATCAAGCCCCACTCTACACTGCCAAAGTATGAACTTTATCAGATCTTTCATGTGGCCCAAGGTTGAGTTGATGGTGGACTTTGCTTGGCAATTAAAGAGCCAGTCAAAATTCACAATCTTCAGTCTTCTCTAAAACGAACTCCCGTTCCTTTTCAGGGGAAACTTCCAGTTAATTTCTGAAAACATGTTTCTTTGCTTGTTCAAACAAAGACTTTATCATTATATCAGAAAAGAAAACATGCATCAATTGACTCCACTCTCTTCCCTCTGTTTACCTTTTGGATTTTCTCTGTGTTCAATGAATCCGACAAACCGTACATCCTTTAAAATAAGGCTAAATTGCATCATACTGTCACATAATTTCACATGAATGTAGACAGTATTGCTAAATTTGCAATGTTCTTCTGTAAAATTCAACCTATTCATTGGACACTTGGGCCAAGTCCAATTGAATATTTTCATGAACCTATAAACCCCAAGGTTGATTAATAGATATTTAAAAATGAAGCTGCTCTTAATCAAACCACAATATCAGGCAATTCATTGTAAAATAAAACATAATTCTCTTGGTTTTTTGCTTGGTTTATGAATCTTTGATTCATCAGACACTATCTATTGAGTTTTAGATTGTTTCTGAATTTATGTGTAACATAGTCACAGTTCATGTGCTATCTACGGCTTCAAGGATCTTTTTGGCTATTGCACCTGCATACACTGAAGACCTTTCGGGAATCTGCAAAATACACAAGAACAGCATCAAATAAAATCTACTGAATTATATCTAATGTTTAAATTCGGCAAAAGGAAAATCAATTAGAGCAGTATCACCTTTGTACTGAACATGAAGACGTAGTGAACTCCGATGTTTCCCCCTGCAACATGGCCGACGTCGAGCCGGAGCTCCTCGAGAGCCAGCGCGACGCGGAGCAAGCACTCGGCTTTCCTCTTCGTCGTGAGCTTTACGTTAGCGTCGTCGTCGACAATTCGGACGTCGACTAAGCTCTCCTTGGACCTCCTCTGGAGCCAGGAGCTCCTGAGCGGGCCACTCTGCGAGTGGCCGTGCTCATCGTCGCGAAGGTGCCTGATCGAGGAGCTCTGGTCCATGTCTGCAGCACCCTCGTCGTCGTCGTCCAGCTTCAGTATCTTTCTCCTCTCCGTGCCTAATTGCCTCTTCTTATCCACTAGGACTCTCAACTCCTCCACC
The DNA here is from genome assembly GCA_038050645.1 of Hedychium gardnerianum. NCBI lineage: Eukaryota > Viridiplantae > Streptophyta > Magnoliopsida > Zingiberales > Zingiberaceae > Hedychium > Hedychium gardnerianum. Next base: position 8,932,961 of record JBBUKS010000002.1, on the reverse strand, counting down.
GTTCTTAGCAGCTCTTTGATGTATTCAATTGCGTCCCCGACGATGGAGGCTCTATCAACCTTCATACCAAAAATAATTTGATCAATTTTTTTTTTTTTTGGCTTTTCTTTTTTCTGTTCGGTGGATTTGGTTCATACCTTTGTTGGGTTCGGAATTAGGAGCCTCAGAGCTTTGTACTTCTCGTTGATCTGCTCCCTCCTCTGTCTCTCGGTGGCGAAATTAGATTTCCCCTCGCCTTTATTCAACTTCAAGGCCATGCCATCGAGATTTCGCGCCTCCCTCTCGTCTTCCAAACCATAGAAAACTCCGTAGTTTTGCGGCAGGGAATTGAACAGTAGCTGAGATTGCGGCACAGGATCGACGAACATGTTGAACGAGAAAGAAGGCGGAGGCTGCAGAAGGCTTGACGTCGACGTTGTCAGAAGGTTGACATTGAGGTCGGTTGCAACTCCATTGATGTGGCTATAATGCGGATCCATGGAATAGATTAATCCTTCTTCTTCTGCAATCACGTCATGTTGGTTCTCGTAGATGTCTGAGATTAACGATGGTTCATGAATCATGTGGGATTGGAGTTCCCGCTCCATGTCGAAAACCCCCACGTCGTCGTCGTTGGGAAGAAGATTGCCAGTGTTGGAGAGTTCATCCATGGTGAAGGTTGTCAGCTTGAGATTAACGCGATCGAAGTCATTGGGTTCAAATTCAGAAGGTTGCATGGGGTAGTAGCCATGGTCTGGCTCATAGTAGCCATTCTCTTCCATCATTCTGCTCTGTTTTGATCCAAAGAAACACAAGAATTTGCAGGAATATAAATAGAAAAATCGAAACTTCTCAAATAGCAAGAATTAAGACTATTACACCGATCAATCCTTAGAATATTGAAGGGGAAGAGATGAAGATGCTGTCTTCAAAGGCCTTTCTAGGTTTTGAATTTTGCACAAGGTGAGTGAAAGAGGAAGAAGTTGTATATATATATATATATATATATATATATCGTATCATCATTATTGATTTACTTTGCAGAGAAGCATGAGTAACTCGGCCACCAAATTATGATTATTGGATCACTAACTCCAACCAAATCTCTCCCTGTCAAGCCACCAAATTAGCACTCTAACATATAATTTGAGAATAATTCTACTGTGTATCACGACAAGTTTATGAAGGGGAATTATTATGTTCTCAAATCTATGATTGTTTCATTCATTTAGCATTTAAACTGGGGAATAATCACATGATGTATAGTAAATGATCATCACGCTCTTTTCACTTGGGCATCTTTATCGGTGTTTCTTCTTTCCCAACTGGGGAAGTTAGGAAATGCATATCATGCTTCTCGTTGTCTTCCGATAAATAAATAGTTATTTATTCATTCCAATTGTAATAACTTGTACAAGTTTAAGTGATAATAAATATAAAAATTGGTTTATTGATGACGGCAGCGATCGAACAAAGTAATGGCGTATACGGGCGGAATGCGTTCGAGTATGATTCCGTGTGGCTAAAATACTATGTGCGTGCCTTGTGGAGTTCGCTTGTACACTGCGCCATGTCCTTTAGATCAGAGATTGCAACTAATTTGGGAGACATGGTTGTTGGATTTAATTATCGATTAAAGTAGATTCACATGTAATTTAAAATTAATAATATTGAAATTTATTAAATAATCTAATTTAAAATTATTAAGTATCGAATTATTAAACATAAATTTTATATATGTAAAATTTATTATTAGTATTTATTATCATCTATGAACTGATAATGAATGTTCACTATATATATAGGGTTGGTCTCTAAGGATTTAGAGATATCTTAATTTAATTTCTTGTTCCCATCGATAAGAAATTTTACGGCATCGTCATCTCCTAAGCCTCTTGGAAGACCTCTATTTTTTTTCCCCACTGCATCTACTTCCACAGGGATCAAGCCGACGACGCTAAGACAAAGACAATGGTTCTTCAATCAAGTTCTTTGTCTTTCAATTTATATATTTACTTTGTTATGCCATATTTAGTTGATGAAATAAGATTCATGCTCATATGTTATATTTCTTATTTGAATTCTTATAGTTCTTAGAATTCATGTGACTTAAGTTTTATAGCATACATAGCAATTGGTATCAGAGTCATATTTCTATTTCTTCAATTTCATGACAATACAGTTTAAGGTTTTCGTCGATGTGTTTGTATGTTAGATCATGTTTTCTTAGTATAACAATATTTTTGATTGTCGAAAATCATATAAGAAAATCTAGGATAGACTTGTTTTTTCAAGTTGTTTGTGTTTCTGTGAAGAACATGAAGAATGACGGAAATCATCGCTATTTAACCTAATTTTAGGTTAAATTGTGATGGCTCAATCGATTGGCTTGGTCGGTCAATCGATTGTCAAGTCAAAATTTACGAACAGAATGATTAAGAATCGATTGGTTAATCGATCAAGTTGACACTAATTGATTGATGAATTTTAACAATCAATTGGCATGACACGATCAAATACGGGATCATTTTTTAATTGATTACTGATTCGATTATAGTTGCCTAATCGATTGATGATTATCACTAATCGATTAATAACTTTAAAATCGAACATAGAAACAATTAAAATCGATCGGTCAATCGATTAAAGCTACCAGAATCGATTGACAACTTTATCAATCGATTAACAGCTTTAAAATCCTATACAAAATCAATTTTAATCGATTAAGAGTCTTTTCTAATCGATTACAACCTTAAAATTGTGATAAAATTGATTGTAATCGATCAACTTAATCGATAGAGAATTTAATTCAATCAATTAATAATCTTAAAATTATGACGTCATCAATTATTAATCGATTAAAATTATTTTCAATCGATAATTTTTAATTAATTAGTTTTGGTTTAATCGATGAATAAAGATTTCTTCTCAAATGTTAAAAAGGGATTAATAAAAAAATGTTAAAAAGTATTAAAATAATATATGAAAAAGGGATTAATTGAAATTAAATAATAATTTAATTATAGAACTTTAAAAAAAATAGCTTTTTAAATATGAGTTCTATATATGATCTCGTAATCACATACAATAGACTTTTAAATTTATTGTGGTAATCGATTGGGTAAAATCAATCGATTCTCATATGATATCAATCAATTAATAAGCTTAATTTTGAAGTTTTAAGGTTGATCAAGTATTTTTCTATTTGGTTAAAGTTCCTACAAATTTTTTGAGTCTATCTACACAACGTGTTACTAAGTTAAACTATTGTGTCGGTCCAAAGGAAGACACTTTAGGTAGATTTTGTATATTTTATGTTGGTAGATGTATATCTATGCTAAAAGTAATGAGTTCAAAGTAAAATTACTTTTATGTCAGATATATGTTAAAGGTAGCCTACAATTATGGAGCAAAATTTATTTTGTTCAGATCATGCACAAAATATGTCGGCCCAAAGGAAGACATATTGCGTGATAGATTAAAGTTATTGTAAGTTATAGACTAATTTATAACTCATATAAATTGTTATATTATGCGCACAATGGGTTAACCCAAAGTAAGACACATTATGTGACCAATTAAAGTTTGAGTTATATTAGAGAGTACCGCTGACAAATTAAATTTTAATCCATAGAGTAAAATATAATGTTGTATTTGGTATCTCATAAAGAGCCTATTCATATGCATTTAATTTTTTTTATTTTATTTGTATAATCTTATGTTTTACTTATACATGTTCTTGGATTTAATTAAATTGTGAACTTATATTATTTACACTTTTTTAATTTCAGTGCAATCTGTTAGTGCCAGTATAAATAACATCCCTACACTAACTGGTTCAAATTTGCTGAATGAAAAGAATACGTGATCGTAGTCTCAGGCTGCATGAACTTAGACTATGCATTAAGGAACGATTGTCTCTCACCTCTGACCAGTGCTAGCACTGTAGAGTAGAGAGCTAAATTTCAGCTATGAGAATGATCAAATCGCATGAGTCTAAGTATCATGAAACTTCTCATACCAGCACAAATAAAGGGCACAATAACTGAGGGAGAGGATGCTAGGAGTTTCCTGAATCAATTGGCAGACCGAATAATCTCAAATGAAAAGGTCGAGACTATCACACTTCTTACAAAGTTGGTAACCATACGGTATACTGATAAAGAAAATATAAGAGAGTACATTATGGAGATGTCCAATATAGCGATAAGTCTGAAAACACTAAAACTTAATATGTCTAAGGGCATGTTAGTGCATTTCATCTTAATGTCTCTCTGCCTACACGGTTCACACCTTTTAAAATTTCATATAATACTCAAAAGAAAAAGTGAACATTGAATGACCTTATTGCTCAATGCGTGCAAGAGGAGGGGAGACTAAAGATTAAGACATCTGAGAGTGTTCACTTAGCATCTGGTTCTCAAAGTGCGGGCAATAAGAGAAAGATGATCAACAATAAAGGAAAGAAAAAATGAATTGTAGATTCTGGGGACAATGACCATAAGAAGCACAAGAAGCAGGATAAGGAGTCCACTAGTTTCTTTTGTAAGAAGAAATGTCATATGAAGAAAGATTGCCCCAAATACCCCAACTGGCGTGTAAAAAAGGGTAAACATCTCAATTTTGTTAGTTCAGAAGTTAATTTAGCAATTGTATCCACTGACACTTGATGGATAGATTTTGGTACTACTACTCACATAAGTGTCACTATACAGGGTTGTCTCAGGAGCCAACTTTTTGTTTGATGGTGAAAGATACATCTATACGACTAAAGTAGAGTCGATTAGTATTTTTAGGTTTTGTTTAGGAACTAATGTCTATTTGGATTTAAAAAATAATTCATTTTACTGTCTTTCAGATAGAACTTAATTTCAATTTCTTGTTTGGATAAATCAAGATATTCTCGTTCATTTGAAAATGGAATGTTTAATATTTTCTTTAATTCAGTTGTGATTAATAATAGTTCTTTGGTTGATAAGCTTTATAAATTGAACACCTTTACTCCTACGGTTGACAACCTAATAATGTATAGTATAAGTACTAAATGCAAATTTATTGACGAGAATTCTTCTATGTTGTAGCATAAGCATTTAGATATATATCCAAACAACATATAGAGATGTTAATGTCACATGGAATTGATTCTCTTGACATGTCAGACTTTGATGTCTGCATAGAGTGTATTAAGGGAAAAATAACTAACAAAAAAAATAAAAGGGTTATTCGATGTAGTGATGTTTTAGAGCTAATACATACGGACATATGTGGATCATTCCCTAAGGCATCTTAAAATGGACACACATATTTTATCAGCTTGATAGACGACTACTCTTGATTTGACTATCTGTACCTTATTCATGAGAAGTCGTAATCTTTGGACATGTTTAAAAAATTTTAAGCTGAAGTTGAACTTCAATTAGGTAAGAAAATTAAAGCTGTCTGATTCGACCGTGGAGGTGAATATTACTGTCGATATGATAGATCAGGTGAACAACGTCAAGGACCATTTGCGAAATACCTTACTGAGTGTGGAATTGTGCCTCAGTATACCATGTATGATACTCTCAGTCAGAATGGTGTAGCTGAGAGATGCAATCCTACCCTAAAAGATATGGTAAGAATTATGATGACTTTTACTTTTTTACCAGAGTCTTTGTGGGGTGAGGCACTCAAAACTGTAATTTACCTACTTAACAGAATACCTAGTAAGATAGTAACTAAAACCTCATTTGAGATGTTGATGGGTAGGAAGCCTAGCATTATGCATTTACATGTATAGGGTTGTCCAGCTGAGGCTAGGCCTTATAAGCCTAACGAAAAGAAATTGGACTCAAGAATAATTAGCTATAATTTTATAGGTGTAAGTACCCTGAGGTAGTTTTGATGTGATCAATCGAGTTAAGTTAGGTCCTGTGTAGTTTGATCCTTGTGTCTAAATGTGCAGGAACTTAAAAACACAAGAAGTTGAGCGAAAAACACAGCAGACGAGAAGGATGACACGGGAAGCGAGTCGACGGGCTCAGTGCATCCGAGGAACGAGAAGCTGCGGAAGAGTACACTGGTGGAGCGAGAATGACGCAGTCCGAGGGACGTGAGACGAGAAAGATGCGGTCCGAGGGATGAGAAGTTGGGGAGGAAACTTGCTCAAGGAGAAGGTCGAAGTTGGGTTCGGGTGAGCTCAACTTTGGAAGACCAGAGATCACCCAGGCGATCAGAAGGAATAGAGGCACCCCAGAGCAGCTGAAGGCGCCTCACTTGCCAGGCGCTGGAGGCGCCCCCATCGAATGGAGATGCCTCAAGCGCTCAGACATTGAAAGCGCCCCCAATGCTCGGAGGTGCCTCACCCGCCTAGACTGTGGAGGCGCCCCAACACTAGGAGGCGCCTCACCCACCTAAGAACAGAGGCACCCTCGTTTGCTTGGAAGCGCCTCAACTGACCACTGAAGACTCGTTGTAGCCGGATGAGATCTAGAAGCCGAGTCAACTCAACCGAGGCGCCCCCAATGCTTGGAGGCACCCCCAGCATTACTAGATCAACAATGGATTAGTTTCGATCTATTGGAGGCGCCCCCATGACTGCCACGTCAGCAAAACGATCATCTCGATCATTTTGCTATAAATAGAGGATGTACCCTCTAGTTTTAAATAACACACTTGCTTTAACTACTTTAGTTTTCCAATTCTTGTACGTTCAACGCTGTAAAAGACAACTCCGCCTAAAGGAGTTCTTTAGTGAAACTTTTTCATCTGTCTTGGATTAACAACCACCTAGGTTGTAACCAAGTAATTTCTATATCTCTTCTTTATTTCTATGTTATTAGTATTTATTTAACTAATGTGTGTGCCTTTGCTTAGCTAGAAGCAAAAGAAAGATCGAATTTTTATTTGCAAGCTATTCACCCTCCTCTGGCCGATCCAACACGATCCTACAATTGGTATCAGAGTTAAGTTCGCTCGGAAGGACTAATCGCTGACCCAACAATAAAATCAAGAGGAATGACTGGATCAAGCATCTACCCACCAAAGTTCAAGGGGGAGTTCGCGATATGAAAACGCCGAATGGAGGTATTTTTCAAAACCAAATTTGATATTCTACTTACTATTAAATATGATTTTGAAACTCCCAAAGATGAGAACGGAGAAGAGAAGGAAGAGTATCTCTGGAACAAGAAGCAGCAGACCGATTTTGTAGCCAACGAAAAAGCAGAGTTCCATCTGCTAAGTGTACTACCACCTCAAGAAGTCAACTGGATTGATACTTACAAATCGACAAGGGAACTCTGGGAGAAATTCCTGGAGCTCCATGAAGGAATCTCAGAGGTCAAACTAGCAAGACGAAACCTGATCCAGAATCAACTAACAAACCTCCGAATGGAAAAGGGAGAAAATGTGGCTCAAGTACATGCAAAGATCAAAGAGCTGATCACCGGACTCACCAACCTAGGAGAAACAGTATCGAATCAAGATTTACTAAGGTATGCTTTAAACGCGTTCTTGAGAACTCAAGATTGGGCATCCATTATCGACTCCTACTATGTCTCCAAGAACCTAGAGGTATGTACCTTAGAAGAATTATTCTCTACTTTAGAATTACACGAATCTCGATGTGCAGGACGAAAAAAGAAGGACATCTCAAATCAGAACCTAGCCTTGAAAGCTAAGAAGGACGAACCAAACTTAGATTCTTCAACTGATGAAGAAGAAGCTTATATGGTAAGGAAGTTCAATAAATTTTTTAAGACTAATAATTTTAGCAAGTCACATGCCAAGAATCTTCTACGGGGGAAAAGAAGAGTAAGATGCTACAATTGCGATGAAAAAAGGCACATCAAGGACAACTACCCCAAGATAAAGAAGAAAGAAAAGGAGAAAGAATCAAGTAGAACTAAGCATCGGAACCTCAAAGCTACGTGGGATGACTCAACCTCAGAAGAGTACGAAATCTAAGAATATGTCGGACTAGCCCTAACTGCCAACTACCATGAAGAAAGCATTGATGAATATGGAGCTACTTCAAAAGAAAGCAGCAATGAAGGGGGAGCGTCTAACTTCGAATCCGATACGGTAAGTGAGGTATGTCTCCTACCCCCTGACCAGTTATATAAAGACATAAAATTAATGTCTAGATCAATGTACAAATTAAGGTCCAAATATATGACATTGAAAAAGGATAATGTTAAATTAAGAATTAATTTAGTAAATGCATGTCCACTACCTGATT
>JBBUKS010000002.1:8892471-8921548 GCA_038050645.1 Hedychium gardnerianum | reverse complement strand
CCGATGTTGCATTGCATGCTATCGGCTATGTCTCTCATTCAGTTGGTTGAGTGAGTCGTAGCATTGGTGATACATGTGCTATCAATCAGGGCTCCCTTCGGGTGTGAGCTAGTCATAGACATGCTACTATTTTGGTTGTTATACCCTAACTGCCCATGAAGTCATATGTGGTAGAGAGTTTCTCCTGCATCCCGTAGCTAAATAGCTACCTCTTGTCTGCCCACGAGGTCATTCATGGTAGAGCGTTTCTCCCGCAAACAAGGACCTTGACATTTATGGACTACCCACGAGTATTGTGGTAGAGCGTTTCTCCCATAGTCCATAGCTGACGAGATGAGTGTCTTGATCATTTATATACCCTGTGATGGAGCATTGCTCCCACATACGAGACTCCAATTACTGATACTTATATCGATATACGTATATGAGATGTTGTCCTTATGTTGATTATTGATGGTATATGCATAAGAGATGTTATACTTATATTGATTATTGAGGGTACATGCATTTGAGATATTGTATCCATGTTCTTTGTTACTGGCACTACTCACGATACTATGTTCAATTAAGTAGAGTGCTTGTTGTAGTAGTGACATATGGGTCGTCATCATATGATGGTGAGTATATTTTACCTTTGAGACTGTATACCTTCGAATTACTGTATACATTTGAGTTTCTGTACTCTTTATTATTCATGCACTATTTATCTTATACCCGCTGAGTATTTCTTTGTACTCACCACCCCTGCTTTCTATTGTTGTTTCCATATTAGCAAGTATATGATGATTGGGTCGCTTGGAGAATATCTGCCCGTGTCGTCCCACTCGCATTGAGCTACGATTTTTTTTTCATTTTGTATCTATTAGTATTCGCTTCCGCATTTATTTAATTTATTGGCATTGTATTAATTAATTCGCATTTGGACATTTGGCATTTATTCGACTATGTATTCGGAGTGTTAAGTCGAGTCGGATGGCTGTTTGATTGTTTGGATTTTATGTGTGGGGTGGACCCCCTAGTATTTCTTTATTTTGTTGGATTTTCTTATACACTGCGTGGTTGTGATTACCCGGGTAGGTTATGATATATTTGTATCTGTGTTGTGGTTGTGTAACCAAAATTGTGATTGTTACAAGGGGAGTATTGTCTGTTTTCATCGGATAAGTATACTCCCGGGGCGTGACACTTAGAAACCTCCATTGATTTCTTTAGTTCTCTTAAGATTGTCCCGACCGGAACATGTCCTCATCGTCTTCTGAAATAGAAGACCTTTCCAGGACTTACCTTACTTACCTACCAAACATCTTGTCTAATTGACATATTTGGACTTCTTCTTCTGCATAGTGTCTAATCAACACACCAGGACTTTCCCTACTTGATGTCTGATCCACCCATCAAGTATTTTGTCTGGTGTTTGGTTCTTCTGATCCACTAAGACTCTTTTGACTAGTGTCTGGTCTTCTTGACCCACTAGGTCTTTCCGACGCCTAATGTCTAGTGTTCCTAACCCATTAAGACTTTTCATATTAAGTGACCTACACATTTAATGCATATATTAAAAAAATAATGTCTAACTTTAAACTCTTTGTCATACATCAAAATACAAGTTCAATTATCTGTGTTGATTGCACCAACACATTTATGGTCTAAAATAGTCATCCTGTCAGTGGTGCCATAAATTTAATCAAGTGGTTTCTTCATATGTTTTTAAGGAGACACCATTGATCAATACATATATATCAAGTTTAATAGGAGAAAATTCGTTATATTTGTTTTGTATATGGATGATATTTTGATGGCAATCAATAATAAGGTTTTCTACATGAAACCAAGTCATTTCTATCTGGTCATTTTGAAATGAATGATCTTAGTGAAATATCTTTTGTATTAGATATGCAAATCTATCATGATCATTCAAGAGACATTCTTGGACTGACACAAAAAAAAAAAAAATGATTAACCAGGTCGTAACGGCGGACCTGGGGCGACCGGCCCGGCCCCACGGAAGTTTCCCACCGGCCACCAGGGTAAATCGGGAAGCGCTAATGGAGGTCCATCCAAAGGATCAGTATTCTAAGGCCCGTCGAAGGAGAGAGTTCAAGGAGCTTAGAGTAGAGAGTTTGATGAGCTCCTTCCAATGTAGTCGATGACTATAAATCTCCAAGTGTCAAAGTGTTGGCATGCCAACTTGACTAAAGGGGTCGACAACCTACCAATCTGATCCTATTTCTTCGTATGTGTTGGTACGAGTGCTACATTGTCGTAGAGCCATATAGGTATGACCTCCTAAGAATAAAAAAAATGTTCTTTTAATTTCTGCACAAATATTAAAGGCCTTTAACAGGCATTGCCTAAGCACCTCTTCCTCCTTATTTAATCAAATAGGCCTGGCCTATTACGGAATCACATTTAGGTAATACTTACAACCTTTTATAGACCAGTCATTCTAAGCCCAATTGTCGAGCTCAAGATGCAGCAAAATGAAAGCTTACTCGGGGCCTTAATGCTTGCTCAATTGGGCTATTTACCCAATTAATTTTGCATAATTATATTTTGCTTTATTCTCACATGAATTCTCATTTGTGCATATTTAAATTAGTGTCCATACATTTGCATGTACAGGCTAGCTCGTATTCAAGCTTGTGCTTCCATGCAATTGTAAATCATTCCATAACAAACTAAAATTGCTTCACAAAAAAAAAATTAAAAAGGATGATTTCACTTCGCCTTCTATTTTATTCTTCTGTATTTTCATTTCATTTCATTCCATTCCATCCTACCAAATATAGCTTTGGGCCATGTTTTATGTGACTTCCTTTCATTCCATTCATTCTTATCAAACATAGCAGTAAACCAGTATGGTAAATAGAAGAACTTAGTTGAACTTTAAATTGACATATGAAGCAGGTTGTAAAGAATTATGTTTGGATTTGATAGAAGAACATAATCCAACTTTAAATTGGAATCTAGAGCAAGTTGTGTGTACTCTTCAAGTGTGCATTTACTGTGAAATTGCATACGATGAATCAGAAAAACTTTCCTATAGAAAATTGTCACTAGAACGTTTCTTGTTCATCTTTCTATCTGGTGCATAACACAATTTGCTTGTTTTCTGTTAATCTAATCAAATTGTTGAAGGGAATAGAATAAGTAAGAATGCAGAAACGAAGCAGTAATGGAAGACAGTTCGAGTAAATTACTTGACTCAATCTGGCGGAGACGACGACTGCTGCAGCTCCCTCATCCGAGCACCGATGCAGGAACTCATCTGCGGGTTCTCCGCGAACACCACATGGTAAGCCGCCACACAAGCTTGAGGCCATGCCATTCCGATTCGAACCTGTAATGTATAGAGAGCTTTCGTTCATCACCTTAATCGATTTCATAATTTGGTTTTGTAATCTTACCATGAAATAGCCGATGATGAAGGCATAGAGCTTGGCCTCCGTCGAGTGGTCGCTGCCAGCGGCGATCATCCAAGAACCCGCTATCAAGGCTGAGACACCGCCGCCGGCAACGCCGCAAAATAGGCAGAACGACCCGGTGAGGTCTAGGTCGATCAGTCGCTCCATCCCCTGCTTGTTGAACATCTCCCACGCCTCCGCTGATGAGCTCCACAGCCCCTTGCCGTACACTCCCACATACACCAACCCCCACCGGTTGGCTCTCGCCACCGCCCCGTCGGCCACCCCCTTGAAGCACCAGCCGCAGGAGAACATGAACTCGTCGGAGCCGCCCGCGCTCATGGCCCGCGCCACTGCCCGAGTCGCAGACACCAAAGGCACCAAGGCGGCGGCGCAGCAAACGTCGCCGAGCGCGCGCTTCGCGGCGGATTCGAAGGCCGCAGCCGCCGGGATCGTGATTCCGCAGGCCAGCCGAAGGTAGGCGATTTGCGCCACGGCCACGAAGACAGTGTAGCGGACCGCTTGCGCCGTCCACCAGAGGCTGAGCAGCAGAAGGAGCAGGTAAATCGCGTCGTATCGCAACTGGACGCCGGCGGCCACTCCTCCGGCGCCGAGCGTCCAGAGCGCGAAGAAGGTGAGTAATGCGAGTAGCGAGAGGGCGAGGAAGTTGACCAGAGCGAAGGACGGTGGCACAGCGGCGACTGCGGCCGAGAGGATCGCGTAGGCATGGCGGAGGCGACGGGCGGTCCAGCAGGCGTGGAGGGATTGGGTGAGGGCGAGGAGAAGAAACGGCACCGCGAAAGCCAGGCCGAGAGCAGTGCCGTCAGCGAGGAGGATGACGGCGACGGCGCAGGCGAGGACGGGGGAGAGCCAGAGGGACGACTTGATGGCGGTGACCGGCTGGCGGAGGGAGACGAACAGGAACAGGAGGGAAATGGCGGCGGAGGAGGCGGCGGCAACAAGGAGAGGGAAGTGCCATTGGAGGAGGAAGCAGAAGGACAGTAGGCTTCGGGAGAGGAAGGCTGCGATGGATAGGAAGGAGATGAGAATGACGGTGGCAATGAGGTGGGAGAAGAAGAGAAGCTTGGCTAGCCGGCCGGCGAAGTTGGCGGTGGGCCTTCGGTAGTAGTATAGTTCAGCGACGTCAACAACCTGCAAAGGAAAAAGAGCCTATGGAGTCTCTTCTTTATCATCGATCACCATTGTCGGATCACACAGTAACTGCAACTCTAGTGGAGAATAATCTTTTACTTGCAGATGAGGCCACAAGGCTTCAGCTTTAGGACAATCTTAATTTTCACCCCACGACAAAACACAGAAAAGTGCAAAACAAAAGTTAAAATGGAAACTCCACGACCATCCATTGTTAGCCACTTTGCTGCTTAAGATAATGAGCGATTCTATAACCGTTGTACGGCGCTCAACATTTTTCAGTGTGTCTTCTTACAAACAGCTTTTTCCTCATCATGAGAACTGAAGAACAAACATGATTCTAAATGTCTAACACTGCTATTTAGATCTGGATAAATGAAAGGAAAACAAAATCTGAAAATGACATGGGAATTAGACAAGATAAAGTAGAAGAAATGTGAACAAAACCAGAGGAATTTTACAGACTAGTTCTTTACATCTATCGTTCATGGCGGATGGATCCACGGAATGATGGAAGCCCCAAATCAACATAAACAATTCAAAATTTAACGAAATAAAGCAAAAAATAAAAACAACACACGAAATGAAGATATTGGCAAAGTATCCTGAAATATCGAGAGAGGGCGAAACGAAGGAAGATCGGCGGAGCAATTCCGAAGCGGAGAAGGGATCGAGGAAGAGAGAAGGCAAGGAAAAAAAAGAAGCAAAAACAGGCAGAGATTGAAGCTTTGATGATTACCTGCGTCGGTGCCACCTGATTGACTCGCGAAGTAGGGATGGTGAACTCGCCGTGCGCAGTGCTCGTCGCCATTGCCCTTTTCTGAGTTCTCGATCTCTTCTCTGGCTCCCTCGCTCGCTCTTGTTATGGTGTAGCAAATTAAAGAGACACGGGAAACGGTTCGGTGAGATAACTCGCTCTCGCCGCATAAACTACTTTATTAATTTTGAAAACTATAACCATGTAACTGTCAAATACGTAACAATTCATATCGTTTTATGCTAGTTATATCATTTATATATATATATATATATATTAAAAATAATTTTAAAAGATATATATTGTGTAAAAAATATAATGGGACACTTTATCCATCCTAGTTAGGATAGATCCAATTTTAATTCGGAATGAACGATTCCATGATTTGAAATTATCGGTTTTTAAAAAAATCGATCCTTAATTTAAAAGAAATTTTATTTTATTATTTTTCTTTCAACTATTAACTATTATGAATAATAATATAACAGAAACTAACAAATAAAAATATCATTGATTTAATTGGTTTGGACATTAAGTAAGATCGTGGTTTAAGTCTCGATAACATTTTCATTTTTAATAAATTTTTATTTATATATATATAATAGTAAAAATTGAATCGACGGACTGAATCATCGATTCAACTATTTTTATGGACTAAAATCGAATCAACGGTACCTATTCTATTAACTCGATTACGAACTTGAGATCGGATCTAAGTTTGGAAATAAATGAACTGATCCAAGCTAAATCAAATTTAATTGTGTTCAAATTTATTTATTTATTAAATTTATTCATTTATTAATCTCATCAAACTCGAGTTGAACTCAAATTTATTTATGAATATGTTATTCTAACTTTTAATCGAGTTCCACCATCTTCGTTGTTATTTTTTATAATTTATGTTAAATTTTTAATTATTTATCAAATTTATATTATATTTTTATTTTTAACATATCATAAATACTAAATTTGAAAAGAACATAAAAAATTTATAAAATATATTATTTTGATAATTACATTTTGTATGAGTTAATAAATAAATTTATTCACGAACATTTCAGGAATATTTTCAAATTTATTCATTTTATATATTCATCTAACAAATATACATGGATTATATAATTCTATTCTTAGTTATCAAGCTGATAATGTAATAAAATTTATAATATAATATAATATAATTAATATTACATTATTATGTTTGATCAAAGAGTTATATATTATGTATGTAATTTTTGATTATAAGGATAATTATATTTTTTGTTTGATATTCATTATTTTTTATAAGAAATATAATTTATATTATTATAAAATAATAAAAATATTTTTAAGCAATTGAAATAATTATAACAATCGCTTTTGAATTTTTTTTCTTTTTAATTTTTTTTTTCTTCTTTGAGTTGGATAGAAAATTAGAAAAAAGAGATGATAAATCAGTTCGATCAGATGAGTTATATTTACGACGATTTCGACGATGATAATGATAGGGGAAATAGCTACATTAACATTAAAATTATTATTTTGACGATTAAAAAAGGCGACGGGGGAGTGGTGACGAGGGATCAGCTTAAAAAAGAAAGTTCTTGAATGAAAATAACACGGAAGACAAGCAGGAAACGACAAGAACTGACAGACTCTATATTTAACATTTAATTTTTAATTAAATATTAAATTTAAAATATAATTGAATTATATGTTATTGATCTTCTAATTTAGATTACAAAATTTTATTATATTTATAATTCAAATTACATTATATTATCATTTTAAAATTATATCAAACAAAATAATCAAATTTGTAATATAGCTTAAAAAGGATATCTAGTCAACTTGTTTTATCCCAAGTGATAAGCACGAAGATATCTGTTGCCTGAGGTGTCGGGTTCGAGTCCTCTTAGTAACATATTACAAATTGTAATGTTACCTGTGGTGCCGTATTCGAACCCTCTAAACAACAGTGCCTTGTATTGTTACCTATGATCTTCTTAATTACATTACAAAATTGATTACTCTCATCAAATATAGCTTAAAAGGGATATCTAGTCAACGTGCCTTATCCCAAGTGATAAGCACGGAGATATCTGTTCCCTGAGGTGTCGGGTTCGAGTCCTCTTAGTAACATATTACAAGTTATAATGTTACCTGTGGTGCCGTATTCGAGCCCTCTTAACAACGATACTATGCAAAAACCCCTTCAGAGGTTTCTAGAGTATGAGACCGCTCTGCGATGAGGCCAGTCACAATAAAAAGTTTACCCAATATAGTAAGTTCCCACGGGATGAGCTGATGGCTAGTGCATGAGGTATTGCCACCATGAGGTCTCGGATCAAATTCTGACTAATAGCCAAGTTCCTGCCCTCCCTTATGTACTAGTCACTGTTCGGGTTAGCTAAACTAGCTCCCGTGATTTACCTCTTCCATATTGGTCCTAGAACAAACTGACGGAAGTGCTGAGAACAAACGTTTCGCCTTTTGTTACAATAAAAAAATACCTATCTTTTTTTTTAAACGTCAAATATCCCTTATTCTTAAAAATATTTTTATTATATTCTAATTTAATTTAATCAAAAAATTTAAAAAAATTATATAAAAAAATTGGGGCAAAAGTCAAAAAGCACTCTTAGTTTTTCCAATCGTAAAAAAATATATATTTTTTTGTTTTTTATAACGTTTCATCATTTTATAAAATAATATTTTAATATTATTATATTATTTTTATTATTATTTCTCATTTATATTTTTTTTATCTAAATCTAGAACTAAGAAATGAATCAAAATTACATTATAATAAATATAAATTTATAGTTATTATATAATTATAATAATTATAATTTTATAATTATAATTTTATAATTATTATAATTAAATTATTATATAATTTTATAATTGTTATACAATTGTACTGACTACAATTTCATAGTTATTGTAATTTGAATGTTAGATAAATAAATTAAATACACATTATATATTAAGAGTGGTTATATAGATCAAAATGAGTTTTTCAAATATATTTTATATTTAAATAAACATAACATTAGTAAAATTATAAAAATCGTAATGAACATAACCAAATGTATAAAAAAAATAAAATGATAAAAGAAAAACCTTAAGGAAGAGCCGATGCTCAATTCAACTTGTTTATTTATTTATATTATCGATAGCTGTTATAATTATATGATAATTTAATTATAACAATTATAAAATTATAATTATGATAAATATATAATAATTAGGAGTTTATAATTATTATAATGCATATTGAATTTATGATTTAAGTAGAAAATATAAATAGCAGATAATAATATGAACTATTTGAAAAAAATGATGTATTTTTAATTTTTGTAAAAAAAAAAAAATTTTATGGCTGAAATGCAAGGGACATTTTTTTTTTTTACAATTCAGATAATTAAAAACATGCTTTTAATTTTTTACTTGTATATATTTACTTGTTTTATAAAAAATCACGAGACGGTCCCCGACTCAATCGGCCCGATTTGACAACTCTAGGTAAAACAACGTCTGCCTCCCCCCACAAAGCCTGAAAATACACCGCATCGCAGTGTCTGCCGCCTCTATAAGCACAGTCCGGTCTTACCGCCATTCTGGGTTTCATCTCCCACTTTTGCATCGTCTGAATCGTCTCTCCTCTTCTCGCTCCGTTCATCGCCTGCGACGATGCTGTGGGTGGACAAGCACCGCCCGAAGACCCTAGACAAGATCGTCTCCCACGAAGACATCGCCCAAAACCTGAAAAAATTGGTGAGTCTCGTCTAAAACCCTACTTTTAGTTTTGGTTGGTCTAGGGTTCTGCTGATCTTTTCCTCTCTATCTTCGTTGTATTCTGAACGTGCCAGTGCTTATGTTTCTTTTTGTTCTCCCTGCGGCGCGTTTGTCACAGGTTACGGAGCAGGACTGTCCTCATCTTCTATTCTATGGTCCGACCGGTGCTGGTAAAAAAACCCTAGTCGTCGCCCTTCTCAAGCAAATGTTTGGCCCTGGGATTGAGAAGGTCTCTATATAGAATTCTGGTAATTATATGCTTTGATCCCAATTGGTGCAGTTGTTCATCCTTTTTTGTTCTCTTTTGTGCCTACGGCAGGTGAAGTTGGAGAACAAGACGTGGAAAATTGATGTAAGTTGTTGAAGCTTTGACTTTGTCTTAGTCCTTTGTTTCTGATGTGTAGTAGCTTCTGGATTTTTTTTTCCACTCAGAGCTATTACTTTCATGCATCACCTCTGGCCAATGATTTGATCACTTAATCTACTAAAATATTTGTTTTGTTTACTT
The DNA here is from genome assembly GCA_038050645.1 of Hedychium gardnerianum. Classification (NCBI taxonomy): domain Eukaryota; kingdom Viridiplantae; phylum Streptophyta; class Magnoliopsida; order Zingiberales; family Zingiberaceae; genus Hedychium; species Hedychium gardnerianum. The sequence continues at coordinate 8,911,947 of JBBUKS010000002.1, read as the reverse complement.
TTTTTTTCGCAATTTAGGCTGGTACTCGAAAAATTGAGTTGGAACTGGCAATGCTCTCGAGCGCTTATCACATTGAGATGAGTCCTAGTGATGCAGGATTTCAGGACAGATATATAGTTCAGGAGATTATTAAGGAAATGGCAAGAAACAGACCCATAGATACGAAAGGCAACAGAGGGTTCAAAGGTAGATTTCATTTGATCTTTGTTTATTGAAAAATTTTAGGTGGAGAATGTTGCAAACTATGAGATGATTTTTTGTCTATTTCTTAACTGTGGTACAATGCGAGAGATTACAATATGTTTCTTTTATTGATTTTCTTTTCTAAGTTAATAGGGAATTTTCGTCTAGTTACAGAATATTATCAGAGATATGGAACTTGATTGATGCAATATCTTAAGATTAGACCTTCTGGATCTCAGTTGATTTTACTTGGTTTGTTCTGCTAGGAAGCTTAGATAGCTAGACCTCAGTTGATTTTCTGATCTATCTGTTAAAGTGATCCACAGTCCTTGACTTCCATAATGTAGACAACATATGGTTGACATTTTCTTTGAATGATGGATTGTGAAGCAAGAGTTATTGAGGTGCAACTATGGAATATATGTCTTGATGCTTCTACAGTTCTACCTATTATTATAAACTTAAATTAACTAACTTATTCTTCCCCATATAGTAGTTTCTTTTCTGACTTTGTTATGTTGAATTTCTGATGTTTGTTTACGTCAAGAGAAAAAATTCTTGCTATACATATTAACTATTTTTATGCTGATATGGTAGTCTAACTGGCAGTACTAGTGCTGAATCAAGTTGATAAGCTGTCAAGGGAAGCTCAACATTCTCTTCGAAGAACAATGGAAAAATATAGTGCTTCATGCAGGCTAATTTTATGCTGCAACAGCTCATCAAAAGTAACTGAGGCTGTTCGATCTCGCTGTCTGAACATTAGAGTCAATGCACCTAGTGAAGAACAGGTTAGTTTTTAAAATGGAATGGACAAATATTGCCAGTATGCTACTACATATTTTAATGCTAGTCCTCTGCAGATGCCCTTTCGTTCTGACTTCTAGATTTGTTGTGAACATGTTTGTTGTGTGCTAATCCTCTTATCTTCTTTTTTGTTCTTTATCCTCGAAACCATTTTTTTTTCAAATTGAAATAGTTTTCAACTTTCAACTCTACTTCTTTCCTTGAAGTTTTTCTGTTAGTATGTTTTCCCTCCATGAATACCATTTTCTATATTCGCTACTGACACACCTCCTGGCAACATGAGAAAAAATGTTGTCCTTTGAGTCCTTTTTTTGAAGACAGTCAAGCGAGGAAAGAAGAAGTGTTAACCATCCGTCAAAAACTGAAAGGGACCTTCAGCTTGCTTTACCATGATGTTTGACTTGAGCTTAGTTGATCGTCAATGTTAGCATCCTCATTATAGTCCTTCTAGAATCCAATGCATGGATGTCTTGTGAACAAATTTTCAGTTCATTATTCCTCTCAAGTCTTTTTGGTTCTTGTCCTTAAAACCAAGTTTTTTATAATTTTGAACCCTACTTCTTTCTTCAAGTTTTTCTGTTACAGTTTACTTTGTATGAATCTTGTAAGTGGAAGTTGTGATGCGTATGAGCACTTTGTGAACAAATGGGTTACCTGATTTGCTGGAGTCAAACCTCTAGTTTCCACTTGATTTCATTTTCCATCACTTTGCCCAACCAATGTACAGTTTGTTGGCACCAAGGAATCTTTGTTGCTACCTACGTGTTTTTTTAGCATTATTCATTTGTTAACTACCTGAATACCCAAATAAGCTTGTATATTGTTATGGCACGTGCAAAGTTGATTTCTATAAAATATTTTGTTCCTTTTTCGCTTCTTTCTACCATAGTACCACCTGCTCCATCCTACCTTTCTTACTCCTGTCCACCTCCAGATCCATTCGTTCTCCTCCTAATCTCCTACTTCCTCCTCCATTTCCTCCTCCTTCCTTCTGACTGATTCCTTTTTTTTTCAACTCTTCCTCCCCACCTTCTAATCCTCCTCTTCTTTTTCCTCTTCCTCATGCTTATGACATGATCCCTTCTCACCTTATCTCTCCTTGTGGCTACTGCCCTTGGGTTTGCTGTGGACTTCTCACAATGGGAGAAGCCAATCATGCACATAGTGAGGAGGGCTACCAACTATGAAGACTTTACAGCCATAGTAAGTTGCTTTCTGTGGTGGAAGCAGAGATACAAGTCCATTCTTGTGGTTGATCACCTTTGGGCATGGATTCCAAATTGTAACGACAAGTGCAGGGATTATGGGGAGAAAGAAAGATCTGATCGATATACTTAAATGACAATTTTGACCATCCCTGTTGTCTACTGTGAGATTATTATTGGTATTTTGTTTAACAAGTAATGACATCAAACAACCCGTGGTAACAATGGGTGCATGTTCTACTAATCGATTTAGTTTCCATGTGAAGTTATTTGGTAATGTGGTGGGTTGAGTTGCAGAGTTGGCAGGTTGTCACAAACACTATGATAATCTTGTGTTAGTGGAATGAAAAAGACATGGCAACTAAAGGAATGATCTTTTGCAATTATCTTCAGTGTTTTTTTGGTGACCATTTATTTTTATCTGGTGCTATTTTATTGGCGCTAATTTTCATAAAACTCATTAGTTACATTAGCTGTATTAGTAACTCCAAGTTTGTCATCGTTTGTTGCTTTGGAGAATGAGATGGATTAGCATCTTGTTGTTTAGCCTTTGATTATCCTACTTCCCTGGTAGCTTAAGTATTGATCTTTGGTTTTCCTTCTTTTTTTTCTTCACTTATATGCTTTTTTAATTTATTTTTTTGTCTTGATGTATATTGATGTTATGTTCGCCTTAACATCTATTGTGCATTGTAATGTATAGACTTAAGAAATATTTATATAGAAGGATTATTTGTTTGTTGTCTTCCATGATGTGAGATACCCGTCTACTTGCATGAATAACTAAGATCTTGAACATTGGCATGTGAGAGTGGTCAGTCTGTTTCTTGAAGTTTTGTAGATATTAAGTTTTATCTCAAAATGACTTGGTTATGTTTTCTATTATACTGGTAATCTCCTTATGTTTTATGGTCTTCTAGATATTTTAGTGATTTTCCTTGTTTTTTGTGATTAAAGTATCTTATATCTTATTCAATTAGATTATCAAAGTTTTGGAGTTCATTGGCAAGAAGGAAAATCTACAACTTCCATCTGGATTTGCAGCTCGTATAGCAGCTCAATCAAACCGTAATTTAAGAAGAGCAATATTAACTTTTGAAGCGTGTCGAGTACAGCAGTAAGTACATTATAATTAATACAATAATAACATTCGAGCTTGACATATTTTTGTCTATGCATTGTATAGATGTGAGTTTGTAGGATTTTTGTTGAAGCTGCATCCTTAACTATGTAATAAGTGCATTTATTTTGGAATGCCATTTTATTGGTATAGGTATCCATTCACAGCGAACCAGGCCTTGCCACCTTTGGACTGGGAACAATATGTTTCTGAAATAGCATCTGATATAATGAAGGAGCAGAGTCCTAAAAGGTTTGTTTTTAGATTTATATAATCATCTTTATTTTACAACAGTTTTTGTCATTTCATATCTTAATGGACCTAATCGAACAAATAAGACAAACTCTTAAGGTGAACTTTGTTTCTCACCTGTGGTTTTGTCAAACTTTATTTCCTAGACATTGCTTATTAGAAGTATTTAAACAATGCATTGATTAAAGTCTTGTGCCATCCAGCTTGATGTGGGTTAGATGTATCATTCTGACCTCACACCGAAACTTGGAATAATATTATAAGGGTAACACCGTGTCAGATATGCCGTTTCAAGTTGATGACAACTGGGAACAGGTGATCTCAATGGTAAAGCATAGAGGAAGTTCCTGCTAAGACCTTCCTCTCATCCGAGAAGGATGAGCAAACAATTCTCAAGCAAACACTAGTTTTGTAGACGTAGTGGTGATCGATAAATGTTCCACCATCAAACCATGCAAGCATGGTTGACCGGTGCCAACTTGTACAGAGAGTGGGTATCCAAGAGTAATCTCATGGTTTTCATTTCAAGATAACTATCATCGTCATTTTTATCCTTAAGTTTTTGACCGACTTATAAGAGCAAAGGTTGATCAAATTTTCATTTTCTAGATGCCTACAACATATGAAAATTCAATTTTCACATACCTACAAGCAATATATTCTGATAAACTCTTAGAAGAAGACATGACAGTTCAGATTTGTTCCAGGATAAGTAATTTCTTCTAATAAGTCCTAGATTTATACACATTGGGGGGAAAAGCTCAAGAAGAGAGCAATGCCACATGCTCCTAAGGATCTGCATTAGAAGAGCGATTGATTTGATATTTGATTGAACAATAGATGAAGAAAGGATAGGTTTAATAAGTATCCACATTAGAGTCTTCCAGTTGCCAAAAAATTTGGAACCTGTAGCAACATAGGCAGTGAGATCTGATCATGGGCAAAAACTCCTAGCCTGGTTCCCAGCTCAAATGGTTCATTCTCATATATCTCTGCAAGAAAACCTGAAATTGTTGAAATACTTGAACAGCATAGCTGTAAGCCTGAAAAATTAGTAATTGTTCAGTTGGTTGAAATACTGCAATGCTTCTTAATGACTACTAAGCATCTCCTGACTTCTTTTGTTGAGAATTATGCTTTTATTTATTGTTTATTCTCATTAAGTTGGCTTTATGTTTTAATGTTGTTACCTTTTGTACTCAACATTGCTGTGGAACATTTTCATTATGATTTAGTAATTGGGTGCAGTTTTTTTCTCAATCATTAGTCTATATATATGTATAATTTATGTGTATAATTTAGATACATATGCACATGAGACCCAACACATTGTACTTTTTAGTTGTTACAATCCCACAAAGTTCAGCCATGATCTGTGTGTCAACCTGTTAGTCCATGATTTTTTCATCCTTGTCAAGGCTGTTTCTGTGTCTTGTGGTCGGATGTGTCTGTGACACTTGGGTTGCATGCACCTGTCATAAATTTGAGTGTAATTTGAGGATTCTATTTTCATCGTTTTATGAGGAAAGGATCTTGTACATATGTTGATACCATAGTGTTAGCATTAATTCCGAGCTCATTCTTTTCCAATTCTGAATTTTCTAAAAAAGAAAATAATGAAACCTTTTAGCAGTTCCTTATGATTTACAATATAGGCAACAAGGTTCTGTTTACTTTGTGTAAATTAAATATCATGTGTGGTGTTTATTGTTGTTGAATCGAAATGGAATCTTTCTCAATAATTCATGTTTATTGAGTCTGTCATTTCATTTCAAAATGTTGCCTTGTTATGAAAGTGAACATGGTAAATAATCTTTGCAAGGGTCATAGAATCTGGAATGCAGTCATAGATTTAACCCACTATTGGTCCTGGTGCTGTTGCCTCAAAGTCATCTAGATATTAGAATGTTATTTTCTGTACTTTTCTCAAGGAATGCCACAACTCATTGTAATTGTTCTTCTCTTTATATATTCTCAATGCTAGGTTATTTGCAGTACGTGGAAAAATATATGAACTTCTTGTGAACTGCATTCCCCCTGAAATTATTCTAAAGGTGAAAGTTACTATATTATATTATTTTATATTAACCAAGCCCAATTTTATACTTGTATTTATCTTATTTTGATTTTGCAGAAGCTATTGTCTGAGTTACTGAAGAAATTGGACTCTGAATTAAAGCATGAAGTGTGTCATTGGGCTGCATATCATGTGAGTTATTTTATTCACGCAAACTATCATTGCTGTCAAGGGAGTGCATGATGCACCTTGGTCCCACCTTGCTAGTATTTTTGTGCTTGTTCTTAAGTGGCATGGTTCCAAAGCAATTGCTTATTCTTGTTTGGGGTGTTGTGGGAGCATGCGCCTTTCTAGATTCTAGGCATTTTGCATCAGGTTGAGTTTTCTTATGGATAAGGATGATTCCTTTGACATATCTACTTGTATATTGATATATAGATTTTCATTACTAAGCAACTAAAGGTTTGTCTCGTCATGTTCTCTAGTTGGTACTTTGATCAAAATCTGGTTTGATTCTCTTAAATTTCACCAATGATCACCTATCCAAAAGGCTTAAGCTGCTGGGAGAGAGCCATATTGAAATTGTTATTACCTCTCCTACTCTATGTGGGACAGGTAGAAAGATTAGTATAATAGGAGCTTGAGATAAGAACGAGATGATTAGACAGAGGAGGGAGAACCAAAGAGAGCAACAATTTGATGGAAACATCATATCCTGATATCACTTTATAACTTTTATCCGTTTACAGGCTTTGCACCAAGAAGATAGAACGAATAAAATCACTAAAGAAACATGAAACTGGTAGGAATTCTCACTAATCTGGCACATCCTATCCTCTACACATTAACAAAAATAAAAAATACTAAAAGTTTGCAGTTATATCTTGACAAAATTTACATCTTTAAAGTGTTTTTACATCTTTTACAACCTGTCTAAATTTGGAAATTGATTCATCAACTTTTTATTCTCAACCACCAACCCAAAATGTTTCAGTCAAAGTTAATAGTAATTTACTCATATAAGCCTAAAATCCCCTTTATAGCACATAACTTCCACATGAAATTAATATAGTGTGTCAAAATTTCCTCAACTTGATCAAGATTCAAAATCCACCTTATTACCCTGAATCATCTTTAATGGATGACATGCGAGGTATAGTAATGGTGTCACTATAACACAGTCCTCTTTGAAGCATCTCATCATCCCAAAATTGTCACAATCCACCCAAATTTTTTTACTGATTGATTAGTTTTATCCAACTGTTATGATACTAAAATATGCTAAAAATGTTGAGAATTCTTGACCAATAATGTCTTTGATGTATAGTCTCTATTTATTCTTTACTTGGAGAAAAAGAAAAGAAGAAATCAAAAATAGGAGAGGGAGTAGGAGTATTGACTTAGAAAATCCTGTTTACTTGGATAAGAAATTTAAGAAAATTGGAGGGATTAACACCTTAATCTTTATTCCCAGTTCAATTACTAGGAAAAAGTGATGGCAGAGGAGTGATTTAAAATTGAAGTTACCAACTTGGTTTTTTTTCTTATAATGCATGATTAGCACCATAACTAAAATGTTTTCTGAATCACTTACATGTTTTTTCTTCTCTATTTCCTTCACAAGTAACCAATATTCTCCTTTTTTTTCCTAGTAAACAAGTGGAAAAAAATAATTCTTCCTCTCTTACTGTTTATCTCTCTTTTATAATTCCTTTCTTCCCATGTAAATTGGATCATAATGTGAATTCAACTTTGTGACAACCCCTTTCTACAGTATGACTATTCAGGGGCACATCCCCCTCTACATTGACTGGTGTTACATTTTCTTTTATCTTCTGATGACTAACCATGTTTTGTTTTTTGATGTTTTTGCATCTTTCTGTAGTCCAAATTTATGTCAATGTTTATGTGTAGGAACACAGGATGCGTCTTGGACAAAAGGCCATATTCCACATAGAAGGTATTTCATCTAAATTTTTTGTATATGCTACCTCATAGGCTTAGCCTAAAATGGGAATAATTTTGTAATTTCTTGAAAAAGTGACAAGTTGATCAAGGAGTTACTTAGCAGAAAAACTAATCTTAGGCCAGTGATGCATAATCTATGCATACATTACATATTTTGTACTGTAGATAGTTGCAGTGTATGTTATTGCTTGTGTGCAATGCAATCACAGACTCAAATGCCCTCAAGTTTAAGAGTCATTCTTATTTTATCAGCTACACTATTATTTGCACATGGAGAATTTAGAGTTTGGTTATGAACAACTTAATGTTGGCACACTCAATACCATAGCCATTTGATGGGTTAATCCATACTTTGCTATGTCAACCTAAGAAAGTAACAGGAGTTGATGAGCAACTAGGTGATATCTTAATTGTTTAATTGAAGTTTCCAAATCTATGCTTGTTCGTATACACTTCATTGAATTGGCAGAATAATGTGCTAGTGATGCTATCAACAGTTGAGCAAATTGATAAGAGAAATACCAGTGTGTGCTTTAAATCACCTTAAGAGGATTCCCTAATTCAAACCAAAGGATTACCATCATAGATGGATATTCTCATATTCTTTTGAAGCTTACTATTTGATGCGAGATTATTTTGGAATATTACTCAATCTTCTATTAAAATTGTTGAAAATTTTATGAAATCCACATTATTGGTTCTAAAGTAAGATCTATTCTTCGAGGAGCTGCATGAGGACATCCCACCAGACTTTCTTTATTACAAATTAATTTATTCACTGATGTCTCCAGAAATGAATTTATAGGCCTATTCATGAGTCCTAAAGAGGATTATTTTGATGAGACTTGGTCTCTATTTCGAAGGGGAAGGAGAGGAAGAAGGAAGTGGAAGGGGGAGGGTAGATGAGAAGAGAAGGAAAGTTTACTGCAAGCAACAAAATACAAAGGGGAAGGACAGGAAAATTGCTAAAGTACACTACTAGGTTGTCTTTAGGGCTCCTTTGGGCAGCAATGTGTTTGTAAAAGGAGAGGGCAACAACACTTGAGAACAGAGATGGAGAAGATGTGGTGAGGATTTCACTTGAGGTCAGAAAGGAAGAGAGCTGCAACAACACTAGAAATCAGGGAGCACAAGGGAAATGGCAAGGTCAGCGAACAGGATGGAAGAAGTAAAAGAACAATGGCGGTATTTGAGGTTGTTGAGGAAGTGGACATGAGAGAACTCATGAATGTGATACCACAGCCACCAAAGTTCTCTTCCTGGGCGTGTGCTTTTTAGATCCATAGATTCTGTCGTCCTTAAATTCTCCTGTTGCCTCCGTCAAATTAAACAAGAGGAAGAACCTTAAACTTGAATTGCATCAAAATTCTTTGTCCTCTTAGTTAAATTTCAAGCACATCACTTGTCGATTTGAATTATGGGTGTCTCAAACAAGTTTTCTCACACCAATAATAGGTACTAGAAGTATTTCTCATCTTGTAGCACTTCAACTTTTTATTCAAATAAAGGCTTCCTTCCTTTTTCATCTTCTGTCCATCAAAGAATAAGAACTTTCATTTCCATCGGGAGTTGTATAATCTCTCTCCTGCATGGGCGTTTACTGAAATTCAACTTAAAATTCATGAGAATTCAATCTGATAAGATTTTGTCGATCTTTTTAAAATAGTTAGATAACTTGATTTTGCCAATCTGACATCATAGTTTAGGTGTACATGGTGAATTGTGGAATAATGAAGCAAATTATAAATTTATACAAGTGAGCTACTGTATCAACTTTAGTTAAGCATTTTGGCCAATGGTTGGGCCTATCGAAATACTGAGTCACTTCTCACGTATGTGTGGTGTGACAATTAATCTCCATCTTTTCATTCTGCCTAAGGTGAAATCTACCAAAGTTCATCTTCTCTTAGAGTCATGCATCATTATATGTGATGATAAAGCAATGCGCTTAACATTCATTTTGACGAATGAGATTTCATCTATTCAAACAATTGTCAATTAAAGTTTCTATTAGGCTGCATTTTCTAGTGGCAAACGACCTTACCCCTTGGTTCCCTTACTGGATAAATTCGAAACACTTGTGCACACTCAGAAGTCAACCTCCAGGATATTCATCCCATTTGGGATTTGAACTCATTTTATTGCTCCTTTGAGTGCTTTGCCACTGCACCACACCCGTGGGGGCACTCCATTAGGCTGCATTTGAAATAATATCCCGATGGTGATCTCGATTGTTTATTAGGTCATTGCATAGCATATACTCTAGCACACCATTAAACATCGTTTTAAATCTCATTCCTTTCTAATCAATAACAAAGAAAACATGTTTTGTGTGTATCACCTGATACCATGTGTTGTTTGTATGGGTGATACATGACTTTACATGACTTCATCTTGGCTTGTATCGAGCAAAATCAAGCCAGACAAAGATGAGGCAGACATGGATGTCGGAGCCCAACATGAGGGTTTCCTGGCGAAATGCCACAAGCAAGCAGGATTGATGCAGAGATTTTGCATGATGTTTCTGGTGTGGCAAACAAGTTCAATTGCTCCCTGGAGATCATTGTGGAGGTGATTAGCATTGAAAGTTATGAATTGCTGATAATGTAAATGATAACAAGCTTTAGCAGATACTAATTAATGGGGTAATTTATATACCTATAGCATATATTCGGTTTAGCTGTTATGTTGAGCGTTGTCATGACTTGACATTGGAATGATATCTTTCCATGTTAATAATGAAATTGGTACTGTAATTGAAATTCTACTGACTTCAAAAATAAAATGAAGTTACTAGAATAATCATTTTTGTTGAATTTAAACCCTTAATCATTGAGTTGGCGCAGATCTGCTAAAGGGATATTTGAATAACATCTTTTTATGAGCTGCTCATTATGATTATCTGGTGTGTTGGTATTACGGTTAGTAAAATGACTGTTCACTATGTACCCCTTGGAGAAAAGCGATCCACCTCCAAGTTTTACTATGAATCATAAACACTCTTATCGCCATTTTATATACTCTGCTTACATGCCATGGTTTTGGAATTGTGGTAGATGTTAATGATATAGCCTCTCTTATATACAAACTTCTTTATTGTCTTCATTAGTACATGCCAATTTTGTAATTGTGAACTGTGAAATCTTAGAAAGCCTATACGAAGAAACAGCTAATGCGTTCTTTCTGCACTTTTGATCAGCATTTATCGCGAAGTTCATGAGCATATACAAGTCATTCCTGATTGCAACATTTGGGTGAACAAACTCAAGCAAGCAAAACCTTTGTGCTTTCTGACTGGAAACCTTCGAGCCATTGCAGCTCCAACCATATGGTGTTTCTTGCAAAGCTGGTAGACCGGCATTTATTGTTTATTTTAAACGCATTTCTTTGCTCTTTCAGGTCTAGTTCAAGGTCTGTTAAGAGAAATCCTCTGTTCCGCCAAAAACTTAATGCGTAGAACTGTATTAAATGTTTTCCGACTACTGCTGAACTTTGTAACAAAGTACTGCATTTCATATTGAATTTTTTCAATTTTTTGTTACAAGTACCAAATTTGATTGATCTTATTCATGCTTTACATGTAGTCACATGGTTGTAGAACATTTTTATCAGTATGGTTGTATGATGGTTGTCTTTCCTCATTTTCCCTGAATGATTCATCTCAACATCACAAAATGAGGCTTACTAAATTGGGATATCATGCTCCCGGGACATGGGTGTCTTTTCAATTTTTTAATGTATATAAAGGATTGAGTTTTAGTTTTGATGAATTAACGGATGTTTTTTTTTTAATGGACGGTTGATCTAAGAATGTTGGATTAATTGATCGTTTGTTGCGAGCGTTTTTTGATTTAGTTTGGTGGTTTGGAATTTTTTTTTTGTAGGATTGGGTTGATTATTTTTAGAATTAGTCGGGATAAGTTGAATATTTAATGTCAATCACTTTTTCAAACGGTGTTTTGTGTGTTGGGCATTTAAAATGTTTTGTTAGTTTAACCAAGTGAACCGAATGGGCAAGACCACAAGACGAGCGAGTTAGGCTGGATGATCCAATCGATCCTGGTCACACTATGCAATCCAAATTAGTTGGTTGGATTGGTCAGAGTCAGGTTGGGATGTTCGTAGGCTGAACGGTAAGTCAAACATATTGGTAGGGATAAACTAATTGAACCAATGGGCTTTGCAAATTAGAGGAGTAGATCAAACAATGTTGCGTGAGTTGGTTGAACTTATTGAACTAATTGAGTTGGTTAGGTTGAGTTAGCCAACTAGTCTAATTGAGTTGTCAAGGAAAAATAATCAAGCTGAGATGGCCGCTCAAACAGTAGCATTAAACCAATTAGTTCACTAAGTAAGTGGATTAGTCTAATTGAGTGGGCGAACTAATCTAACCAAGCTAATGAAACAGTCATGCTAGTCAGACACCTCGAGCCAAGCGAGTCAATGCACCCAAGAGGATAATCAAGTTAGATGAGTTAGTTAGATTGGAAGGGGGACCAACAGGGACAAGCATGATAGATCTATCAAACTAGGTCATGTAGATTATGCAAACTAGACAAGTCAAACAAAATAGTACTATAGAAATATTTTTTATTATTGTGAAAACTATTCTTTGGAACAATTATTCCAATTCCATTGGTTGTTTATTCCATTTTGATAAACATAATTATTTCATTTCTTATCTATTTCATTCCCAGAACCAAACACACCATTTTGGTTAGCTTGGTATTATCTAAGCTCATTTAAGAAAATTGAAGAACAGATTGAAAATACTGCCAAAATGATAAACATTTGATCATTTCTGAAGAATCTAGTTTGCAACTCACTAAATTACTTGCAGTTGAAGTTAATTATCACAACCATATCGTTTAATGATAAGGAGAAGAACATTGTTTAAATCAATGTGATAGTCATATTACACATGAAACATGAGCCAAGCTAATGGAAGATGTCAGGGTATTGCTGAGTCAACCTGGACTAAGAATTCTTTCTCAGCAAGAAATGCAAACATAAACTAATCTTTGGAAGCTTAAAATCTCTATCACTACACAGATAGGAGCTGCTTTAGGTGAAGCAAATGTTCCTCATTAGTTATGTTGAGAGAGAGCCGTAGATTTGTTAGAAGTGACTCTTGCTCCCAACTTAAAGGACCCGACGCATATAGAGCTTGCAGAGTGGACCGATATGCATGTAGTTCTAACATATGGATGCTAGCAGCTAACTTATCTTTAGAAGTGTTTTCTTGCTCTCTCTCACCTTTATATGGACTCGAAGACATGCAATCAGAACATTCACCAGAAGCATTCGTAGAATGTTTTCTTGTACCTCCAGAATAACTTTCTGCTATATCGTTACTACTACAGCTAGCAACGGAGCATTCATCAGCCTCTTCAGCAACTCCCATAGGTCTTCTAAATAATCTCGTGTCACGATCATCCAGGAACAACCTGTCTGTGTGTATCTGAGTGTTCATGTTTCTTCTAGTTTTACTGGACTTAGGTATGCGGTTTCCATGATCTGAAACTTTAGAGAAAGTAACGGCATCTACTTTTCTAGGCAAAGTTTCTTTGGTAAGCAGGTCAGGGTCATCAGCTTCCGAGCTTGGCTTCCTTTTCCTGTCTGCAGCTCTTATCTCACGATCAGGAGTTGAGATGTAGCGGAGGTTGAGGTCCCTATTCAATGTCGTCTGAGGCGTGGCGCAAAACTGTTTTCTGCCAAATTTATGTGCATTGTAAGGTTCTGAGTGTTTTGTCCCAAACTTCTGTATAATGTAAGCTTCTTGGTGTGCTCCGTCTTTGACTTTTGTCATGTGTTTGGAGCTTGAAGGCATCAAACCACAATAGAAATACTTCTCATTAGTGATCTGAAAGGGAATTAACCAACAGAAGTTGAGGTAAAATGGATATTTAATGTTACACAAGAAGTAAAGAAGGTCTCAGGTCTTTCAACCATCATAGGCTTTTTTTCTCTCAAGATATTGATAATCTACTATTGCATCAAACATTAACAAACAAAACTATGGAACTATTGAAAGGAAGCACTTAAGTATGATAAGGCTATATGTTCCAAAAGGCCATTTATGCAAAACTTCAATAAAATTTAATAAAATGCAAGCAAACCAAAATGTCTTATGCACAGATTCAGCTTATTTAACTAATGGGTCTTATGAACAGATTGAGCTTAGTTAATTCATTAGTTATTCTCAATTTGAAGTTACAATGCTACAACAAGAAATTATTCAAGCCAATGTTAGTTTACCTAGATGAAGGGGAGCCTTGATGCAACGGTAAAGTTGTTGTTGTGCGACCTGGAGGTCACGGGTTCAAGTAGCGAAAACAACCTCTTGCAATGCAAGTAAGGCTGCGTATCATAAACCCTTCCCTGGGATCCTGCATTAGCTGGAGCTTTGTGCACCAGACTGTCCTTTAATGTTAGTTTAACTGGATCAATCAAGCTTAGATTTGGCACAGATATATGCTATATGTTTCTTAAAATAATGTAGGTTGTATTTGCCGTAGACATGAGATGAAGTTGATAGTCAACACTGATTAGAACTAGGTTGTTATTCCAATTAGACAACATAGATACCCAACTCAAATGAGAGGACACAATTAAGATTTCGGAAAATCTGGCCCTTCCTATCACAGGTACTGTTAATTGCACACTTGTTATAATGCTTATGCATATTGCATGAGTAAGATATATTAACCCAGCTGCCTGCATCTCTCAATAATTGCATCCTATGATAAACAAAGCAAGAAGATCCCCACAATGAAAGCAAGTTTAGATGATGTTGTAAATATACCTACATAAACAATTTCACTGAGATGCGGGTGAAAAATTATTCAAGCAAGCATTCATTCGTTCCAGGTATTGGATATATAATAAGTCTTAGTGCAAATGATTAGAACATAGAAAGTGTAAAACAGAATCTGAAATAACTGGAGGTTAGAGCTAGATATCTGATAAAAAAGGTTAGCATGCCTTCTCTCATCTAAATGAAAAAAAATGCAACATGTACATTCATAAGAAAAAAACATAGGTGTGAACGATTGTCTATCTACTTAAATTATATCTAAATGAAAAATATAAAATATGCTCATAGGAAGAAGATTGACGATACGCCATATAGGTATAACCAAATGTTTACCTTATTGACCCAATGGTTGGTCTGCCAAGCTTGTCGAACCCTTACATCATATAGAGGAAACATTTTAAGCTGAATAGAGCCAAGGACTTTGGCGACAACATATCCATTCTTCAGAATCTTAGCAATCTTTGCAACCTTCCAAGAATGTGTATCGAGCACCTCAGCAATTTCACCGATACTCCAATCTTGCTTGCAAGGAACAAAGGGTGGGGAGGGCCTGACATCTTTATCATCCACTTTTTCTACAATGGGCTTTCCTCGAGGAGATATGAATAGTTTATATCTTACAGAATACTTGTCAACAAAAACTGATGAAATCACTGCAGGAAACCAAGAGCCATTTGGTTCCTCATTTCTTCTTAAAATTTCCACCTCATCTCCTGGTTTGAACTTCATGGCTTTGTTCATAATCTCATTTTAAACCTGTATGATTCACAAAACGATCGATATATGTAACTATAAGTCTATAACTAGATCAAAAGGCAAAGGAGATAACAGCATTTTGATCTCAAAATAATTTTGTCGAGTGACAATGACTGTCAAATAATTTAAATCACCATTCCCTTCTTAAGATCCCTAATGATAAAATGAAGCGTATCATTCAACAGAGACTCAGTTGATGATGCAAGAAACTAAAGCAAAAGCATAAAAAAAAGCTAACTTTGAAACAGGGGTTCCAGAGGCGGCGATGTTCATCAAGATCCAAAACTAAGCAACAGAGGAGTCCGAACATAAAACTAAAATCAAGTAGAAGAGAAGTCCAAACATCTGACCAAGAAATAGACTAAATAAGATTACGAAGTGCAGAAGGCGATAAGCTAGCATCAAACTAATGACACCGACCCTGATAAACGCAATCCCTCAAAAACAATGAACTTTAAGCGACACCTAAATTAGTAATAGCACAACTCGATCGCATTTCTCGATTGAAGAATCCAAAAAAAAAAAAAAAACACATGAAAAGAACTATTTTCTGACAGATCAGAACTTACCAAGTTCGGATTTTGGGAACGGGGAAGAGCAGCAGGGTCTGAAGCAGAAGAGACAAAAAAAAAAAAGTAGTAATCTTTTGGGAGCAGGAAAGGATTGGAGAAGAATATTGAGGAGTCCGATCGGAGAAGGATCTGAGGCGGTTAGGAAGGCTCGATTTGGGCGTAGCAGGACCGCTTATACATCAAAACGGCGTGATTGTTTGGTTCAAAGATGACATTTTTATTTTCTCATCGCAGCTTCAGAGAATAAAGAAAGGGAGAGTTTATCGTATTTCCTAATTATTTATTTTTAAAAAAAAACTATTTCGATCATCACAGTATCAGAAGATAAAAAATACTTTATTTGCGTTGGAATTTTTTAAAAAGTTTTTTAGCCCACAAATAAGTAGAAATCATTATTTGAAAAAAAAATCATTGAATATAGATTATGTGATTCGCTGATAAATTATGATAAATTGTTAAATTCAACTTTTATTGAACGTAAATACGATCATGAAACATGAAAGAAGCCCAAAACACATACAAAGAGCCAAACCCGACCGGTGAAAGCGCAAAATTGCATGTGTTCTAAATAAATAGATGAGAAAACTATATAGATTAAAACGTCGTCCAAGATTATTTGATAAAATAATCAAATTAAGTCGAATGTTGACATCCGTATTTAAAATTGAGTTTACTTAAATTTGATTCATTTAGTTGGTATGAAGTTTTTAATTCGAACTTATTTAAAATTTTTATATTTTATATTTATTTGATTGGTAGCTCAATGAATATAATTCATAAGCTTTATTTATAAATATTATTCATGAATATTTTAGGGTCTTTATTCATTTTTTCACTAGGTATTCAATTCTTATTATCTAATTAATTATAAGGTAGACGGTCCTATCTTATATTTTCTCTACCCGTAAATTCAAAAAGTACACATAATACCTCAGCTTCATCAATAATTCGATTATAGTATGTGTATATGAAAATTAAAAATAATCTCTATTCATACATATTAATAAATTATACACATTCATGTTAAACTTATTTATTTAATTTAATAAATTATTTAAATTTATTCATTGATCTTATATATATTATATGAATATAAATAAATTTGTTAACACAAACTTACTCAAAAATATTTAATTTATTTACCATCTTAATATAAATACGGGGATCACTTGAAGGCATGTGACGACCCACAAGCCCAAACCAAGCGGTGTGTCCAACACAAAGGGTGTTGTTTCCTTCTCCTTTAGTGTTTTCTCACATCTCTCATGGACAATTTTGCTATGTAAAATTGTTGTTGAAAATAAATGAGAAATTATTGATTTTTTTTTTAAAATATTGAATTTAAATTCAAAAGTAATTTGGTCCGTTGAGATGGGCGTGAACTCCAAGATGAAAAGGTAGAGTTGGAAGGTTGGATTGTCGAGCTAGGTAGGTCGAGCGGTTAGGGAAGGCCGAGTTGTCTAAGATGATTGAGCTGTCAAAAAAGACTGAGCTACCTAACTGGGTGAGTGACTAAGCTTCCTAGGATGATCGAACTATTAGAGAAGGTTGAGCTATCTGATTGGCCGAGTAACCAAGTTGCCGAATAGGTTGAGTGACTCGAGTGGAGAGGTCGAGCTTCCAAACTAGGAGTAGGGAGGTGTTGAATCATGTAGGTTAACTTGCCGAGCAAGCCGGGCTACTAGGCAAGAAGTAGTGTTGTTGGGCGGGGAGGTATGCGGAGCACTACTAAGGCTTGTATTAGATATATATTTTTTAAAACAAATTCATTCCCTTTCTGACTGTGTTTAAAGGTTTACATGAATATTTATTTTTTAGGATACAATAGCTTAACCACATTAGCAATCAATCATACTTGAATGTTATCATCGAAAAAGCAAAGAACTATTAGACAAGGCTACCTGAGAGGGAGATGGAGAACATAGGAGAAGAAGTTGGATGGATTATTCACTATATTTTCTCTGCACTATACTCTACCCAAGGCACGAGTAATGGTCATCCACTGCCCTCTGCCTGATTGGCTTGAAATGCCAGTATTTGATCGATAATTCATGATCAGGTGGTTGTTAATCATTAATGTCCGTATAAATCATGCTCACACACAAGTCAATTGAATTTAATGCAATCCAAATTCCGGGGAGGGGGAAGGTGTGTGAGAGAAAGTCTCTCACCCATACCCCCATAATTGTGATTTAATATAAACCATATATGCCACAAAACTCTCATTCACATTGAAGCTCCTTTTTCATTTTTTCCATTTACTTTGTCAACAATCTCTTCCTTCTTTTGTGTCTCTTTAGTGTGTCCTACCATCACTTCTCCTCCTTGCATTTTTGTTAATCCAAGACTCTAGCATTCTTCCGCTTAAGTTTTAGGCTTTCTTCTTCTCCCCAAGTCCAAGATAATTTCAAGGTGTTGGAAGTTTGTAGGGTGTCGATACTTATAGTGCTTTCATCTCAAAACAAGGTAGTTGTCATCAACCCTAAGTATTTGGATCGGACAATTTCCATTTTAGGACAAAGAATTCAACTTTTGCCTCGACCAACTAACCTTTTGTTGATATTCAAATCAAATGTTGAGCCATTGCTAAGTTGTCGATCCACTTCCAACACATAGCCAAGTTGTTGATTTGTTCATATGCTTTTGAGTTATTGAGTTGCCAAGTCATCGTCATGATGTTTAGCTCTAAACTCTAACTTGACCAGCCCGAGGACAATAATCTTAAGAAATTTTTTTCTATAAATGATGTTTGTGGGACCAATTTCCTCTCGAAAAGAATCTAAAAATTTCTCTAAGACTGTCTTTAAAGACACATAGTCGTAAAATGTTTCTTTGTAAAAATTATATTCTCGATGAGTGATTGTATATTTGTTAAATATGATAAAATAAAATAATTAAAATATGTACATTGATCGGAGAATAAGTTTAATAAAATTTTTTTGGAAAATTTAGAAATTTTCTGGGATTTAATTGGTGTTATTTGAAGGAATTCATGGGGATATTAAACCCTAAGTTGGAATCAAATTGATGAACCTAAGATTGAAAATTTAAAACCCTAAATTTTAAAATTTTATTTTCTCTCAATTAATCCCGATTCTTTTAAAAATCTCCTCTTTGTGATTTTTCTCCCTGAGACCCATCTTCACTCGACTTCTCACGATTTCCTCTCTCGATCCCTCAGTCGACGACCCCCGAAATCGCGCCTCCTCCTCCTCTCCTCCTCGCCTTCTCTGTTGCGACCATAGCTGCCGAAGCTGTTCCTCCACCGTCGTCGGCGAGGTTTCTTCCCCGAAGCAATCAAAGGATCACTTCTCTCCATCTACTCTCGATCTCGCCGACGCCTCGTCGCCAGCGATCGGAATTGGGGCTAGAAGCAACCGGAGAAGGCAAGCTCAATCAATCTCCTTCTCTGGACCAATCAATCTCCTCCTCACCTGAGCCAGCTGCTGCCCTCCCTTGCCGAACGTCGCTGCCCTCTTCCCCGGTTGTGCTCGCCGCCACCGATCAACTTAGGTCAGAAATCGCCCTTTCTCTTCTTCTTCCACAAAATTGGGTGGTCACTCTTCATTTATGTATCATTGAATCCTTAGCTCTGATTTACCACAGTGCCAGCCAGACTGGATCTCTGTTGATGGGCCGAAGGAAACACTGTCCAGTAACTCCGGTCATCTCTGGTTGATTTCCAACAGCCACATCGGAATAAGGGTAAGTTTGATTTGAAGTTTTTCTTAGAGACTTGGTTTAGCTATGAAGGGGGGGGGGGGCTGAGTTTGATTTCT
>JBBUKS010000002.1:8879546-8892371 GCA_038050645.1 Hedychium gardnerianum | reverse complement strand
AGGAGTCGGCTGGGCTTCGAACCAAGTAAAAAGGAGTGTGTCTATTTACTTTTATTTTCCGCTGCTACTTTGAATTATGAATAAAAAGAAAAAAATTTCGAACGAGATTCACTCCCCTCTCTCTCTTGTCTCTAACGATCCAACACTATCAAACCATAAATCCACTTTTTTCATGATGTGCAAAATGTCTTCTCCGCATTAGCAAGGCGATCTTGTAACAAAGCCAATTCCTTTTTGCATCTCACTCGTCCCGAACCTTAGAAGTAATTGAAACAAAATATTTTTTCCTTTTCTCCGCCTCTTTTGTAAAGTGTCATAGCGCTAATATTGTGAATCAGGATAATCAAATCTCTTCGAAGATTCTCTTGCATGGCTTGCAGACTCTACATGCATGTATGGTGACATGATCATGTTTGGTAGTCTAACACTTATCTCAGTAGGTGACATTATAGATGCTGGAATCGAAGTTATTCCATGAATAAATTTCTGATCATTATAAGTGAATTAACAAAAGTTATGCATAGTATGAAAATCATATGGATATAGGAATTTGCAATGTGAAAAACAAGCTATGAAAATAATACCATATGCTGGACATAATGGAGTATATCTTTATCTGTTCAAGAAGGAGAAGAAAACATAATAATGCATATATTTTCCTTTAATAATCTGAATAAAAATATAGTAGACTACCAATAGCGTGCAAGAAGTTTCCAATTAAGAACACTCAATAAGTTCTCAACTAGCAAGGTCAAAAAAGAAAGAAAATGGACTTCTAAAGCTTTAGCATGTCCTCATGGACGATAAAATTAGGACAACATTGAAAAAATGAAAATATAATATTATAAGTTTCATAGAAACAAATTTTGAACAAGCAGTAAAGAGCATATGTGATGTATGTAGATTATATATATTTTTAGGCGTCGTTTGTTACACATCTACCTGTATTTCACTGAGTATGATCTATATTATCTCACCATATTTTATCATATTGTCATGCTTCTACTCCATTGGCTCGGAGAAATGCTTTGTTGTATTTTTGATTTGTAGGATGCAATTTGGAGTGAAAAGGGTGCAAAATGGACATTGGAGCAAGCTTTGGGAGGAAACTAGCAAGGCACGGTCGTGCCTCTCCAAGGCACGGTCGTGCCTTCATATCCAAAGTAAGGTCGTATCACCCAGGTATGGTCATACTCCTCAATCAAATGCCACCATCTTTCCAGTAAGGCCCATAACACGGTCGTGCCTTTCCAGAAATCTCCTCAACAACCTCACCACTTCCCACGGTTGTACTGTGACCAAAGGCATGACCGTGCCACTTCAAGAGACTTGCTTAAAAATTCAAGAACCTCCCATAGCTCAGTCATGCCACCCAGGCATGGTTGTGTCTTCTCAATAAGTGTTCAAAGTATTTCTAGAAAGAACCATGGTTTGGTTGTGCCTTTTGGCATAGATGTGCCTTGCTTTTGCTACTTCCCCACGCTAGGCCATGCCCAAGGGACACAGTTATGTCTTTAACCTGAGTATTGCCATGGCACAGTGTTGATCACTGCCTCAAGTACACGATTACATTGTAAGTAATAAAAAATATTGATCCCATAGGGACTGAGGATTGAGCACTAGTAAGTTTGCACAGCAAATTATCTAGACAATCGAATTGGTTGTGGAAGCTTGTCAACTAGAGAAGGAGAGAGAGTGTGTGAGCGAGAGTGAGGTCCAAGATGGACGAGGTTGATTGTTGAGAGGGAAGATAGTTTGAGAAGACGATCCTAGGACTTTGATTTCATATTGATGGTAGTCAATGTGCAATGAACTATTCATTTCCTAATCCTCCATGTTTACAACCTTGTAGGGGTTTCTAACCAAATTATCGGTGTGACCTCGTAAGGATCACCCCGGAGTGCTTACACCATTTAGTTCCAAATGTTACTAAGTAGAAGAGGTAATATAGAAAGTCCGGTTAAAGGATTACCCTCTATCACTAAGGGCTCCCTGGTCATACCGTCTATATTACATAAGACACTTCCTAACACAGGATGGTGAAATATATTAAGTTATAGTTAGCTAATGCCTTTGTAGAATTTCCCATAATTCAAGGTGATAACTCTAGAAAATTCGGTTAAAGGATTATCCTCTGTCACTAAGGGCTCTCCGATCGTACGATTTAGAGAAATCCCCTATACATGGTAACAATCCTTCATATCCACATGCAAACATTTCACATACACATTAAATCATACACAAGGAAAGCATCACACATATGGAACAATTCATAACACTTCATAGAAAGAAGAAATTGGCAAATTCATACTTTGTACATCAACATCACATCAATTTTACTCCATATATCCTAGAATTACGGAGATCTACTCCATAACGGAGGAATTACAATCCAAAGATGAGAAAGAGAGCATTCTAACAATCAAATCCTAGAAAGGAGAAGAAAGGAATGCTTATCTATGACTTGCCAGCGTCTTCAGATGAAATCCTCGCTCCGGATGTGGACAGATCATTGGAATCTATGTAGAATTGGACCTCATAGGTTCCCAGAAGGGGAAAACTTCTCCTCCTCTCTAAAAGGGGATCTAGAGCCCCTTTTATAGCACACACAATCGTGTCCCTCACTCACACGGCCGTGTGAAACTACACGACCATGTGGCTACTGGAGTCAGGTAATGGGACATGGCCGTGCCAATTGGCACGACCTAGATGTGAATAGTTTCCAGGAAACTCACACGATCGTGCCTTTAGGCACGACCTATGTGAAGACTTGATCTAATGAAGAGCTCTGAGAGGCACAACTGTGCAATTTGGTACGACCAAGCCTTGCTGAAGTCTGGCATGGCCGTGTCAAAAGTCACGGCCTGGCTTCTTGTATGATATGAAGAATACCCTTGTGGTTGAGAGAGTCTTCATTCATATTTCTGCTAACTCAGCCACTTAGGTAGTGGTCTGGAGTGGAGTAGTTGTCTTGTCTTGCCGCTCGGTCACTCAAGTAGTGGTAGCTGGAGCATCGTGCATACATACTTCTTGTTGTAGCTAGATAACTACCCTGCATCCTAACTACTCGGTCACTCAGAGTAGTGGTAGCTGGAGTGTGATCAGTGTCACCGTCCTGCCCCTCTCGGTCACACAAATATCGTAGTAGCTGGAGAGGTACGCCGGAGTGACCATGCTTTGCATATGCGTTTGATGTGTGCTGCATATGATGATTGTGCATTTGATGGACTTATCTACCATGTGTTTAGCTAACTTTCCTATGTCTGAGATAGTATCCATGTGATGAAGTTAGGTCTTATACCTAATACATGACTGTGTTAAAATAGTAGACTTGTATCGTTATGTTGTATAGGGATGATCGGACTATACTCCTGTAGAGTTATTTTTATGTACGGTACATGATTATATATATATATGATAGAGTACTTTCTACGAGACTATATGTTTCCTTGATCCCTTACTGTTGTTACTATCCTGTACTATCTTTCATATACCCACGGAGTCATTTGGACTCACTACCCTTTTGTATATGTTTATTTTCCTCAGGTATCAGCTAGATCTTCTACCTGTCGTCGGGAGATTTTAGTCTGCCTATCCCAAGTCACTGGAGGGTTTTTATTTCTGTTGTTGCATTTTGGTACATTTTACTTCATTTGGATTCTATTACGATATTGTAATAAGTGCTCCCTATGTTGGTTTTGAGGTTTCTTCGTGTTCTGGACTCGGACATTTATTTGTGATGTTAAGTCATGTCGGCACGCACCCTATGTCTTTGTTGGTGTTGGTTGCTTTCTTTTATACTGTTTGGTTTATTTGGGTATTATTAATTGTTTGGTTTGAGTTGATTATCAATTGCGTGGTTGTGTATCAGGGAATTAGTGATTGTTACAAGGGAGGTGCTATCCGTTTTTCGATGGATAAATATACTCCCGGAGTGTGACAATTTATCCCCCCCCCCTCTCTAGCTCATTCTGATCCTAACAATATCTCTTTTAGTGCAAAGATCATGGATAATGGATAAGCTGGAATTTGAATTCTAGTTATTGAAAATCATATATAATTATCCCATGGAGAGTCCTTGCTCTAAACAACACATTTCTAAATTTTTTTTTCTATTCTATTTGGGGAATTACTCTTTATGGGCTTTCTTTATATGCTTTATACATCATAAAACTTGTTCTTTGTAACTCATTTTCTTCCCTCGTGCATGACACATTCTTTAGAGTGAGACTAAGTTGTTGTTTTTAAATGTTCTCTTCTATGCACAAATTTTGTGCATCACCATATGACTGAGATATTGTGTTAACCCAAGAGTTAATCACGAGATGATTAATATGGGTCATTTTATCATAAACTAAATAAATCTCACGATTTTAATACCCATGTTATATTTTATATATGGATAAAATAAAATATCTTATTAGATAATACTTGGAAGTTGAGTAAGTCATGAGACACAATCTTATCGGATAAGATTGTGTCAACCCTAAAAGTTAGGGTTTGATCTTAACTTATATATTATAGCCAGCATTACAGCGTTGGGGTACATGCTCGTGAGATGGGTGGTGGTGAGAGAATCCAATTGCGCTAGTGAGACGGGCGACGGCGGTGTGCTCGTGTGGATACCATAGAAGCGTAAATGTGTTGATCGCGCTGAGTTCGGCTTTACTATCCAAATTTATAAAGGATTCACGCATCGAAGGTAACCTTTCCTAACAAACATTTAATTAGAATTCGCTTAGATCTCTAGTGGGTTCCTTTTTTCGCTGCGTTTTAATGTTTGATTATGCTATGGAACTCAACAGTGATATCAGAACCACTTGCAACTTCGATTAAATCATTTTTTATGTTTGCTTTTATAACTGATATAAATGAACATATTTATTATGATTAGAGGTACAATTTATGAGCGTTTTTATGGGTGTTTTTTTGATTAATCTAGTATGAAAACAGAAATAATTTGATTTGATTAAACAATTGTGATTGTCGCATGTTCATGTTAATTCAATAATATGAATGTGCTATAATCTAGTTTCATTTGACTAATCAAATGATGGTGATTTTTACTACGATTGATATGATTATGCTAATCTATTGTGAATGGATTATGAGATATTTTAATCATTCTGTTTATGCATTATAATTGAAATTGTGATTTGATTACAATAATAAAATAATTTGTTTTAAATAGTTTGTGAAAATTTGATTGTTAATACCAAAGGGAAATATGACAGCAACTCATTCCATGAGTTAAGGAAATTGTGTACCTTTCGGGGGCTCCACCTCTGATCCCCCACAAGGAGCGTTACCCCCTTGACCCCCGCCCGCTAACCAGTTACCTTTTGGGGAACGCCACCAAGGGTGCTGCCCCTTGGACCCCACTAGGGGCACTGCCCCTATTATCACATAAATCATTAATTAAAATCATAATAAAATGAAGTTATAAGTTTGATCCATGTGATATATGACATGGTGAATGGTTATGACCCTTTAACCAATATGATTAGATTGTGTGTATATGGTTGTTGTAACATTGATATGGATTGCGTATCATGCCTTTTATCTTCTACTCAAGTTGTAAAATTCCTCTTCTCATCTAACTCCCCTCGAATGTAACTCGAGGTTTCTTCTAGTTGTGTAATGTACAAATTAGAATAGTGATAGTATAGTACAAGATTGGAGGGTTATGATTGAGGAGAAGTGACCAACAACATATGGTAACCTAGGAAGCACTTGGAGAAGATGCAATTCCCTTAGATTGACCTTTCAATCCTCTCATTGACTTGAGAAGTTCGTATTAGATGGGTCATAACCAAGTCATGTTTATTTTATGCTTATGCCATGTATGTTGATATATGTCATGCTTAAGATTGGTACAAATGTATGTGATGCATATTAAATTGGTAATTTTAAAACTAAGTCAATTTAAAATGTCTACCAAAGTTTGATGCTCATTACTACCTTGATCAATTGTAGACAAGTTTGTCAAAGTAAAGTGTCTCAATTTATCTTGATAGAATGTAGTAGGATAATTTTGATATCCATCTTATTGAACATTGGGTGTAACTTAACTAGGTTATCTCAATAAGATTGATAACTTAGAGGCATAAAGTTAGGAATGCACCATTAGATGGGCAAAGAACAAATTGTATTTTTCACCTAATTATCCAAAGAGTTGCATTCGATGCAATTGGTAAATATAACCTACCTAAATAGCCAAGTTTTGAACGATTAGTCAACGTTAACTTAAGACAAGATAAAATATGGATCTTAGCCCACTAAAATATAATCACTATTGAGTTTGGGGCTAGTAGTATGGATAAACTATGTTCGCCCACATCCATGACTTGCTCCTACCTAGCTTTATAATTTAGTGGGATAATCATTTAATTAAAGACCTAATTAAGTGAATCTATTTTATGATACTTATTTATGCATTTATTATTGTTGTAGATTACTATGTATGCAAATATGTCACCTACTCTATCACCGGGATTTGTCCTTGAGAAGGACAAGACCAATAGAGCTAATTTTCTGGACTGGTACAAAAATTTGAGGATTGTCCTTAAACAATAAAAGAAACTATATGTCCTATAGTAGTCTATTCCTGAACCACCTTCTTCTAATGCCTCTCCTGTTGATAAGGATACTTATAAAAACATCAAGATGATGCACTAGATGTATCATGTCTTATGTTTGCCACCATGAATTCTGAGCTTCAGACGCAACATGAGAACATGATTGCTTATGGTATGGTTGAACATTTAAAGCAACTTTATCAAGAGAAGGCAAGGCATGAGAGGTTTGAGGTATCAAAGGTCTTATTTCAATACAAAATGACATAAGGAAGCATTGTAGGAACTCATGTTCTTAAGATGATATGATACATTGAGAACCTTGATAGGCTAGGCTTTCCATTGGGCCAATAATTGGCCACTGACTTAGTTCTGCAATCGTTGCCTGAACACTATAGTCAATTTGTCATGAATTATAACATGAATGAAATTGATAAATCTTTTCCTGAATTGTTAAGCATGTTGAGAACTAATGAACAAAATCTTAATAAGACCAAGTCCAATACCATATTGATGGTGCAAAAGAGCAAAAGGAAAACGCAAGCCTAAAGGTAAGGGTAAAACCCAAACCAAAGGCAAGGCAAAGTGTTCTGTATTGAAACCCAAAGGAGGGATGGCTAAGGAAGGAACTTACTTCCTCTGTGATCAGACCGGACATTGGAAAAGGAACTGCAAAGTATACCTAGAGGAATTGAAGAAGAAAAAAGAAAGTGAGACTTTCACCTTAGGTATTTATGTTATAGAAGTCAATTTATCTACTTCTTCATCATGGATATTAGATATCGGATGTGCTTCTCATATTTGTACTAATGTGCTGGATCTAAGAAATAGTAGATCATTGACAAAGGGTGAAGTAGACCTACGAGTTGACAATGGAGCAAGAGTTGTTGTTATAGCTGTTGGATCCTATTTTTTATCTTTGCCTACTAGCTTGTTTTAGAACTTGAGAATTGTTATTATGTGTTTGCTTTAACTAGAAAAATTATTTCTATTTCTTGTTTGGACAAGAAAGGTTTTTCAGTAATAATAAAGAACAAATGTTGTTCTATTCATTTAAATGAAATATTCTATTGTAATGCACAATTAATGAATGGACTCTATGTTCTAGACCTTGAATACTCAATTTATAACATAAATACAAAACAATTAAAATTCAATGATTTAAATCAAGCATATCTCTAGCACTGTCGCTTGGGTCATATAAATGAGAAGCGCATATCTAAACTCCATAAGGGTGGACTTTTGGATTCATTTGATTTTGAATTACATGAGGTATGCAAATCTTGTCTATTAAGCAAGATGATTAAAACTCCTTTTAATGGACAAAGCGAACAAGCTAATGAATTGTTAGGACTTATATATAATGATGTATGTAAACCTTTCAATACAACAGCTAGAGGAGGCTACTAGTATTTCATTAATTTTACTGACGATTTCAATAGATATGGATGTGTATTTAATGAAACATAAGTCAGAATCCTTTAAAAAGTTCAAAGAATTTAAGAGTGAAGTACAAAACCAACTTGGAATAAGTATTAAGATACTTCGATCAGATTGAGGTGGTGAATACTTAAGCCAAAAAAATTATGATCATCTAGTTGAGTTTGGGATCATCTCCCGATTTACTCTACCTGGAACACCACAATGAAATGGTGTATCAGAAAGGAGGAATCATACTTTGTTTGACATGGTATGATCAATTATGAGTCATGTAGATCTTTCTTCTTCTTTTTGGATATATGCTCTAGAGACTATTACTTTTACAATTAATCGTGTTCCATCTAAGGTAGTTACAAAGACACCATATGAGATATGGACTGAGAAGAGTCTCAAAATATCTTTTATGAAGATTTGGAGTTGTGAGGCTTATGTTAGATGTCAAGTCTCAGAGAAATTAGGATTGAAATTCGATAAGTTTTATTTTGTAGGATATCTCAAAGAAACAAAGGGATATTACTTTTACAATTTCACATAAGACAAAGTGTTTGTTGCTAGAAATGATATTTTTTTAGAAAGAGAATTTATTTCTAGAGGAACTAGTGGGAGAAAAGTAGATCTTAAAGAAATTTGATATACACAAATTAGCACTGAGACTTTGATGGGACCTGAATAGGCACCATAAGGTGTTGTGGATAACGAACTTGTTGCACCACAAGAAATTCTGGAACAACAACATATTCGAGTAGAACAAACTCTACGTAGATCTAAGAAGACACGTCGTCAACCTGAAAAATATTCTATTCTCTTGTCTAACCACGGTGATGTAATGCTTGTTGATCAGAATGAGCCTACATCCTATCAGGAAGCTATAATGAGTCCAAATTCTGAGAAATGGCTAGAAGTCATGCGATCTAAAATGAAATCCATGTATGCCAACTAAGTATGGACTTTAGTTAACCTAAAGGGATAAATCTCATTGGGTGCAAATGAATTTTCAAGATGAAAACTGACATGGATGGTAATGTGCATATATGGAAAGCGTGACTAATAGCTAAAGGATTCAAGCAAATTCATGGTATAGATTATGATGAAATCTTTTCACCAGTTACGATGCTTAAGTCCATTTAGATATTGCTTGCTATTGTAGCTTATCATGATTATGAGATCTGGCAAATGGATGTCAAAATTACATTCCTTAATAGGAATCTACTCGAGGATGTGTACATGACACAATTTGAGGGTTTTGTTAATCCAAAGAATGCTAGAAAAGTATGTAAGTTGCAAAAGTCCATTTATGGATTAAACCAAGCTTCTAGAAGATAGAATCTTTGATTTGATGATGCAATCAAAGAGTTTGATTTCATTAAGAACGAAGATGAACCTTGTGTCTACAAAAGAATTAGTAAGTAAAGAATTAGTAAGAGCACATTCATCTTTTTTATTTTGTATGTAGACGACATACTTCTTATTGAAAATGATGTCCCTGTTCTACAGTCTATAAATACTTGGTTTGGAAATTGTTTCTCAATGAAAGACTTAGGTGAAACTATCTATATTTTAGGCATTAAGATCTATAGAGATAAATCTAAGATATTGCTTGGCATAAGTCAGAGTACATATATTAATAAAGTGTTTAACCATTTTTCCATGCAAAATTCTAAGAGAGAATTCTTGCCAATGACACATAGTGTGAGTCTTTCCAAGGCTCAATGCCCCTCTACTAAAGAGGAGAGGGATCGCATGAATAAGATTCCTTATGCATATGTTATTCGATCTATCATGTATATTATGTTATGTACTCGTCCTGATGTCTCGTATGCATTAAGTATGATGAGTAGATACCAGTCAGATCCGAGTGAAAGTCATTAGACAGCGGTCAAGAATATTCTTAAGTACTTAAGAATAACTAAAAATTATTTCTTGATATATGGAAATAATGAGAAGCTTGTTGTAAAGGGTTACAATGATGCAAGCTTTCAAACAAACAAGGATGATTCAAGATCGCAATCAGGATATGTGTTTTGCTTAAATGGTGGTGCTATGAGCTGAAAGAGTTCAAATCAAGATATAGTTGTTGATTCTACTACAGAGGCTGAGTATATTGTTGCTTCTAATGCAGCAAAAGATATTGTTTGGATCAAAAAATTCATTGCAAAACTTGGTGTGGTTCCTAGTATAGCTAACCCAATAGACCTATATTGTGATAATAATGACGCTATTGCACAGGCTAAAGAATCCAAGTCTCATTAGGGATGCAAACACATACTTTGGCGATTCTATCTCATTCGAGAGATTATTGATAAAGGAGATGTGAAGATATGCATAGTATTGACAAATGATATCATTGCTGACCCACTAACCAAGGCTTTAGCACAAAGGAAACATGATGGTCATACTAGGTCACTAAGTATTAGATACTTTAGCGATTGGCTCTATTGCTAGTGGGAGATTATTAATATCAGTCCTAAGAGTCAATCATGAGATAATTGATATGAGACTTTAGTATCATATTTTAATAAAAACAACATTTTGTATCACAGAACTTGGTGTGGTTCTTACCATAACTAACTCAATAGACCTCTATTATGATAATAATGGGGTTATTGCACAGGCTAAGGAACCTAGATCTCATCAGGGATCCAAACACATACTTTGGCGGTTTTATCTCATTCGAGAGATTATCGATGGAGAAGATGTGAAGATATGTAGAGTATCGACAAACGATAATATTGCGGACCAGTACCAAGGGTTTAGCACTAAGAAAGCATGATAGTCATACTAGGTCACTAAGTATTAGATACTTTATTAATTGACTTTAGTGTCAGTCCTAAGAGTCAATCATGAAATGATTGATATGAAACTTTAGTATCATATTTTAATAAAGACAACATTTTGTGTTTGTTATATTTATTTTATATCTGATTTTGAATAAATATAATAATGTCATAGAGTGGTAGGTTATGTTTTATAGTATACTAATTATTTAAATTGATTGTGAAAAATTATAAAATTATAGAACACTACCCTCAATTATTCATAGTCAAGTATTAATATACAAGGACAATATTAATGCATTGAGACTAGCATGTAAGTTAACTGCTAACTTAATTTCACAAGTCATGGATATGAGATATCTAGTTAACACATGAGTTTATATTAGAGAATATGTACTGAATTGACCCTCCATGAGATATCTTGCCACCATAGATTGTTATATGAGTGTCATGAGCATTCTCATAGTGACTACTAGTATGATTAGTCCTTTGACCTTAAGCCACTATGATTTCCTATATAAGGAATTGTATATTTTAGTATCGACAAACGTCACTTATAACAAGGCCGATTATAAAGTTGTTCACTAGATATGTAATGATTTATATGGAGGGATGAGAGTGATATAGATAAAATTTGTTCCTTTCATATAATGAAAGTAATATCTGTGGGTCTCCTGATTAAGTATGACTACTAAAATGTATGATCATGCTCAAATAAGTTAATATGAGATATTGAGTTTATTTGATTAAGTAAGTC
Organism: Hedychium gardnerianum; assembly: GCA_038050645.1. Lineage (NCBI taxonomy): Eukaryota > Viridiplantae > Streptophyta > Magnoliopsida > Zingiberales > Zingiberaceae > Hedychium > Hedychium gardnerianum. The sequence continues at coordinate 8,880,825 of JBBUKS010000002.1, read as the reverse complement.
TACTTAGAGATCAAGTAACACATAGATTGAAGAGAGGATGATACGATCTATGTCTCGTTAATTAATCTAAATATCAAGGACAAAAGGACTAAGTTATATAATAAAATAGTCATAGACAGATTTTGTCGAATTTTTTGTCACTTGGGTAATCATGATATCTTACTAGATATCACTCATAGCTTGTACCTTTAAAATAAAATTTTAAAATCATTATTAATATTATGAGAACCTATTAAATCACACGTAGAGAGAATCTATTATTTCTCTAAGTTATCTTTAATTGTAAATTATGTATACATTGATTGTATTACACACACGCACACATACTATTCACATTTAGCTGGAATTAATATTTTTTTAAAATTATTTATTAAACCAATTATCCAATCCGTTAGTTGATCTTTCAATCCTACAGTTGTATTTTGCATGGCTAGAATGATAATTAGAATTAATTTATCTGGTAAGATATTTTTTCTGCCTTTATTATTTAACTACTGTATAACATTTTTGTTTTATCTTAGTAGGGGCTCCTTGACCAGTTTATTTATATCCTTCATTTAAATCAATTTGAGATGGGTGGTAAGGGTGTCAAGTGAGATTTTTATACACGCTTACTACTATTTGCTACTTGGACAATTACTATGCACTGTACCTTTGCTACTGTAAGAGAGATCACTACTATGGTTCAGATTTTGCATACCACTTTTAACCTGTTTTTATTGGTTTACAATGCAATTGTTATTTTTATACTTTATTTTTACTAAAAAATATATTTTGTCATAGAATTGATTACTTTTTGTATAATATTCCTATCCAATGATAGACCTCTGCATAGACCTGTCCACGATCGACTATCCGTTGATTCGATTAACGGATTGAATCGATGCAATTGAATTTTTTTTAATATAGATTATGTTTTTTTATTAATAAAAATTTATTAAAAAGAATAATATTATTAAGACTCGAATCTAAGATCATCTCCGACCATAAATATTATATTTAATATAATTTTTATAGTAAAATAATACAATTTTAATGTCAAATATAATTTCAACTTCAATCCATTCATACCATATTACATTAAAAAAAATATTCATTAAAATATTCTATTTATTTTATTCATAATTTAATTATCAACCTACATTTTAATTTATCCACATCATATTTTACATTTATACATATCAAAATTTTTGATATTTTATTATATTTTTTATGAAATTAGTGATATAATTTATAATTATAATTATAATTAAAATATATTAAATAAATTAAAAATAAT
>JBBUKS010000002.1:8857768-8875699 GCA_038050645.1 Hedychium gardnerianum | reverse complement strand
TTCTTCTCCTTCTTCCTCCTTGGCCGAAACCCTCTTTTGGTTGCTAGCACAACCTTAGGTGATTTTCTTCTCCAAGTCTGTGAGTTTGAGAGACAGACGGAACATGTTCGAGTGAATACCGAAAGAGGCGCGAACACTTGATCGTGCTGAGATCCAACAAGAACCAAAGTTGCTGTCGGGAGAACATAGCTCACGCAATAACGGTATGACTCTAATAATCCCTTAGTATACGGGTTTCCTTCGTATGGATCTTCTGGATGATCTTGATTTTATTCCACTGCGCATGTGTTGTGTTTTGCGCTCAAGATCCTAACACACACATCCTCGTCCAACCCGGATACTAGTGTTGATGCAGACGACTGTGAAGCACGCAAGCATCCAATTGGGCAAAAGACAACAAAGAGGAAGGGTAAAGTCAATCATGCAGTGGTAGAAATAATGGAACGAAGCATCGACAACATGAGAAACATGTGGAGGGAATTCAAAGGTATTAGATAGGATAAAATTGGGGATAGATGAATTCCATAATAGTGAAAAAGTTATAGAATCTAAAGTATTTCAATGTGATTATGATATTCGTACAAGGGATACTTCGAGAATGACAAAGCAACAAGAGGATATACATGAAAAACATGTGAATTGATATCCAAAATATGAGGAATACTTATTAGATGATTTTTCATTTTCTTCTTTTTTTTGTTAGATCGAAGTCATAGATGTTTTTTAGTTTAACTTATTGTTGTTTGTAATTTTTGTCTTAAATGTTTTTCATTATAGCACTTCATGTATCTTACTTATCAATTATTAATGTCATTTTTTTTAACTAGCTGTTGCAAGATGTCCATTAAAAACTAGCAGTTAGAAATTAGTCGTCACAAACTAACCGTTGAAAACTAGTCATTGAAAACTAATATATATATATATAGATAGATAGATAGATAGATAGATATATATATATAGATAGATAGAATCCTTCAAGTTTTCAACAAAGCTTTAATCATCCATTAGACAATCCTCCCAATGTTAGACAATGACAATCTAGCAAGAATTAAGGATCTGTCCATTCTTGTGTGATGAATTGACGAATGATACTGATGAAAAATTCATGTTAATGCTTATGCAACAACACCAAATGTTACTTAAAGTAGGTATGAGTTATATAGCCGACAGAACACATACGAGAACATATTTGGATCGGGAGCGTGAAGTCGAACATGCTCGTCTTTTCAATGATTACTTCTCTAATCAACCAGTGTATACCGATAAAATATTTTGACAAAGATTTCGAATGCGAAGAGAGTTATTCCTTGGCATTCTCGAAAAATTGCAAAATCTTTCAAAGTATTTTCAATGGAGAATCGATGCAACGGGAAAGATGAGCTTGTCGTCACTTCAAAAATGCATGGCGGATCTCCGTCAATTGTGTATGGAGCCACTGTTGACTAATCTGATATGTATCTAAGGCTTATTGAAACAACTATCATCGACTGTTTGATCAACTTCTACAAATGTGTATGTGAAGTATTTGGGGACCAATAATCTAGAAAACCAACTGCAATTGACACCCAACGTTTGCTTGAAATACATGAGTGAAAGCATGACTTTCTTGGCATGTTGAGTAGCCTTGATTATATAATTGGGAATGAAAAAATTATCTGGCCCGTTGCTTAGAGAGGCCATTTTACTCGAGGTGATCATGGACACCCATCAATTGTACTTGAAACAATTGTATCAATTGACTTATGGATATGACATGTTATTTTTGAGGCTGTCGGATCACGTAATGATATAAATGTGTTTTACGAATCATCTCTATTCAACAAAGTTTTGGAAGGAGATGCACCAATTTATTTTACAATAAATGACACAACATATACTAAAGTATATTATCTAACAGATGAGATCTTAGGCTACCTTTGTCGAGAGTTTCTCATGCCCCAAGGACCCTAAAAGAAAGAAGTTCAAAGAAAGACAAGAGTCTGTAAAAAAAAATAAATCAAATGGGCATTTGGAGTGCTCTAAGCTCGTTGGGCAATAGTCAGAGGTTTAGGGTGATATTGGTCTAGAGATATATTGAGGGATATTATGCATACGTATATTATTTTATATAATATGATTGTTGAGGATGAGGGAGAAGCAGTATCCAATTGGACTGAACGGGAGATGAAGAAAATCATCCGACGTGTAAGATAAGAATCTGCAAGGGTAAGATAGGGCTCCACACCTAAATTCTAAGAATACCTATGGAGAAACTATGAGTTATGTGACAATCAAACACATCATCAACTTCGAGCCGACTTGATTGAACGCATATGGGCACTCGACGAAAGCAATCAATGAAAGAATTTAATTTTACGCAACATTTTATTATGTTATATTTTATTTTATGAATTATTAATGATCAATGTTGTACCCTTCTTTCTTTTATATAAATATAAATTTGTGATAAAATTGTTATCAAATTATTATTTTTGAAAATAAATGCACTCAAAATTTAAAAAATTACAAATTATTATAATTAAATTAAAGATCATAAGTCAATTAAATATTAAATGAAAATTAAAAATTAAATTAAAAATTATAAGTTAATTAATATATTAAATGAAGATTATACTTAGAGATATTAAATAATAAATAATAAATAAAGATGTATGATTACTCACCAAGAGATTTTTTTAAAGAGAGAGAATAGTAAATTTTTATATTTTTATTAAGGAGATCATTTAGAGCTCTCACAATTGAAAATAGATGTTTTAAGGGTTTTTTTTTCTCAAGGTATAATTGAATTGATTATCTTATGTGGTAATTTATTTTAATTTCTTAATTTATTTTTTTCTAATAATATGAAATAATTATGAGATATGATAAATTTTCTCCCATAAATTTCACTAAGACCTTTGTTACTTGCATTAGGCAACTTTTAAAAATTGTTATAACGTGGAGACTAAAGTGGCTTTGGTCAAAAGTCATACAAAGCTTTGGTCAAAAGTCATACAACGAGTCAACGACAAGGATATTTTTAAATATTTTTTAGATGGGAGTCTCTTGATAATAATAAAAATAAGAGGTGTCTTTTTATTTTTCTCCCATAAGAATGTGATTAAATGTAATATATAAATCATTAAGGACCTAATTGACATTGAAACAAGGGCCAAACTGAAAATCTTTCTCTTTAAGTACGGTCGAAGACGAGGCCTCCCGTTCCATCGCGCGAAATGGCTCGCTCCTGCTTCAGCTCCGCTTTCATCCTCGCCGCTCTTCTCCCGATTCTTGCAATAGTTGCCGGAAATCTCGCCGTAGAGGCTCGAGAAGCGCGATCCGCTCTTCAGAGAAGGGGCGGAGATAAATCCGGCGCTTCCGCTGCTGCTCCGGCGCGGCTCCGGTTCAAGGGGAGGCGACCGGGGGAGTTCAAGATACTTCAGGTGGCGGACATGCACTACGCCGACGGTAGATCGACCGGATGCCTCGACGTGTTCCCCAATCAGACCGCTGCTTGCTCCGATCTCAACACCACTGCCTTCATCTACCGCGTCATCCGCGACGAACGCCCCGATCTGGTCGTTTTCACCGGTGCGTCCCCAAAACCCTCATTTACCTTAGTATTTGGAATTAGATCGAGAGTTTGATTGAGATTTCCCCTTTTTGTCCTGCGCCTCGTAATCAAGTGTTTGGGCGATCGAGGAAAATCCCGCTTGCGTATTGTTGATTGCGTCGGCCGGCTAGAATTGTACTCTAGTTAGAAAAATCCCAATCTGCTAAGTTGAATGGTTCCCTAGAGTCCATGGTGCTTGGTCCACCTCTTTGGCCTATTAATTGACTTCATTAAAGATTGACAAATGCAAGAAAACGCGGAGTTCCCCGTTCACATCAAGATCAAATTCCCTTGATGAAAAAGAAAGGAAATTGACTAATTGAGAGTAACCCTCATTATTTCATATGTCCCTTGACAGCTAAAACAACAGGAACAATATTTTTGGAATTTAGTTATCTACTTGGTCAATATTTAAAGAAATTATTGACCAAGTAGATAAGTTCTTCCTCAACTAACATGCATATGAATGCGAGAAACTTGGTCCACAGTCCTGCAGCCTGCAGCATGTTAAGAGGAGTTTTCTGCTGTTATTAATGTTGAGCACATGAGTAGTTGGTAGTTTGGTTGTTGGATGGTCTTGAATGCGTTTGGAGATTTGATGGATTGGCATGTTTAACTCGGTTACAAGATGGTTAGGGATGAGGGACTAAAAGAAAATGTTGAGTTAATCTGTGTGAATATGAAAATGTGTTCCATGTTTGGTTTGTGTAAATGAGTTAGGACGTTGATAGATAATCATGTTCAATATGTCAATTTTGGAGAAGGCAACTTGTTGAATCATTTTAGGTAGTTGCCACTGGCAAATCATCTTATAATGTACTGGATATAACATAGTCTTATATAGAAATTTCTTGGAAGTCTCTCTGAATCTTAACTTCTATCGACTTTACAAAAGCAGCATTAAGGCCAACTATGTCAGTTTTGATATGGCTTGTAGTATACTAGTTTATAGTCTGAACTTAAGAGTAAGGATATATTTATATTTTTACATGCTTTATCTGGTTAGGATGATTTAAGTAGATAATATTTGATGCAACATATATCCCAGAGAATGAGCACAAGGAGTTCTGGTTTTCTTAATGATGATAAGTAGTTGTCTAAATTATAGTGACCAAAGCTACTAACACTGCCTTGTTCATACTTGGGTTAGTCATATATAATCCTCTAGTGTTAAAAAAAAAATGTTTGGATTATATCTGTACATCTATCTCAGACATATTAGTTGTGTTAGGTGACACATTCTAACCCTCCTCATATAGCATATTCCACTTGATCTATGTGAAAAGTTCAACTTGTTGAGTATATCTAGCTATTTTGTTTCTTATATAAGATCTATTTCTTTTCTTCCTTGATGCTTCAAGCCATGTAGAATCGATATTCTTCTCCTTTCATTAAATATTGGTAACAATTACAACTTTACAAGCCATGGAGTTTGTAAATCAGATAATAGTTTTTCAACGACAAAACCTATCAATATTCAATGCTTCAGTTACCTGTGTTTGTTCTTCTGGATTAATTCCAGATTGACCTAATACTAAACTATCAAACTGAAGAATTCTGGTAGAAATAGCTGTGGGCTGTAATCAATACTAACTGGCAATCTCTAGAAGGTAGTGGCACTTTTGTTCATCTTTCTGCTAGTAACAAGAATGGATGAAAGGTTGCAACCTTATGACATTGTTTACTTTAATCCAAAAAAATAAGTTACCCACTTTGCAGTTTGTTCATATGGTCGAATGTATCAATTTTGTTGGACAGGTGATAACATATATGGCTTGGATGCTACTGATGCTGCCAAGTCTCTTGACATGGCATTTGAACCTACAGTCACTCTCAAGCTCCCGTGGGCTGCTGTCCTGGGTAACCATGACCAACAGTCTACCCTATCCAGGGAGGGTGTTATGCGCCACATTGTCGACATGCCCTACACTCTCTCGAGGCTCAATCCAGATAACATCAATATCGATGGCTTTGGCAACTACAATTTGGAGGTTTTCGGAGCTGAGGGCTCCTCACTCGCCAACAAATCAGTACTCAATCTATACTTTCTCGACAGCGGTGATTACTCTACTATCCCCTCAATCCCTGGGTATGGTTGGATCAAAGCCTCCCAACAACTTTGGTTTAAGCAAACGTCTTCACGCTTGCAGGTACATAAACAACTCCTCACTTGGTATTTCACAATGCATGTCTAATAAAGCACCAAATACATTAAGAATCCATTTCTTTCAAAGGATGAAAAAGTGAGAATAAATGGATGGATCTTCGTTTATTTAAATTAAGAAACTAACAAAAGCATTTCATATTAGAATTTTACTTATTGTTCTTCATGCTTGATGTGATCAATGAATCAGTTAAGGATCCTTGAAATTGTACAAGAAACTACACATGCATTTAGGACACTAAAATGTATTGCAGAAAAAGTACATGAGCAAGCCAAATGGACAGAAGGAGGCAGCACCTGGCCTTGTCTACTTCCACATCCCCTTGCCGGAATACAGAAGCTTCGACCCATCCAACTTTACGGGGGTGAAACGGGACCCTATCAGCTCTGCATCAATCAATTCAGGGTTTTTCGCGACAATGCAAGACGCCGGAGATATCAAGGCTGTTTTCACAGGGCATGATCACCTGAATGACTTTTGTGGAAATCTAACAGCCATTCACCTCTGCTACGCCGGCGGGTTCGGTTACCATGCTTACGGATTGGCCGGGTGGTCAAGAAGAGCGAGGGTGGTATCGGCATACCTGGAGAAGAATACTACAAATGGCGAGTGGGGAGGAGTGAGATCCATCAAGACATGGAAACGCTTAGACGATCAGTATCTTTCGACCATCGATTCCCAAGTCCTTTGGAGCAAGGGAACTAATGGTGAGCTCCTCTTTCTCTACACTTCTACTGATAGTGCTGACATAAATATGCCATTCAATGATGGTTGTTTCATCTTGACAATGCTGTTTAATCTTCATTTCGGTACTCGATTTATCGAAAGAGATCCAATGCCACATCTTTTTTGTTTTTGGTTTTCATGTCATGTTCAGGGAGGCGCAGGAGAAGTAGACAATATTGAAGAAGTATGGTGTTTGCAAAGCTTATAGCAGGAGAGGATGAACACAGCCTACAAACGAAGTCTTTGAAAACTGAAGAGAGAGGTTTGTAACTATCTATCTATATTCCTAATTTTCTTCATGAACGTTAATCCAAAGATAAAATAAGCAGAAGCATAATAAAGAAATTTGATAAAAGGAAAAAAAAAAGAGTAAGCATTTTGATTCTCCTTTGGTCTTTTATATCTATTTATTGATGCAGAATTAGTTTATGTTGATTTTTAACTTCTTTTTTTCCTCAAAAAGTTTTGAAGTTTATTTTTTTTCAATATTTCTTTTTCAAAAAATAAAAAGGCTTTTTCTCAAGGGAATGCTACATGGCACCCAAAGGAGATGCAACGTGGCATGGAATTGGGAGATGCCTATTATCCATGAACTCATTTCTCAAGTCCATAATATTTATCAATTTACAATTTGACACCTCGTAAAGTTTTCAAATTCATATTGCAATTAACACCTCACACAATGAGACTTTAGTGGGTTTTGTTCATATATTTTTTTTTAAAAAAAAAAATCAATTTTCCTTTTTTAAAAATAGATTTTTTTTTAAAAAACAATAGCATACAGCACCAATTTAGTAAAAAAAAAATATATTCATATTCTCAATGTTCTCGTTAGTTCGTCTCATAATCAATAAAAAAAAATTATAAAAATTAATTTATTAATTTGAACAGTGATCAATATATATAAAAAAATAAAAATTTAATTATTAATTAAGATTTAACTCTCAAATTTTATAATGATAATATTTTATATACTAATTATATTCATTTCATGAGAATAAAAAATAATTAATAAATAAATATTAATAATAATAATTAATAATAATAAATATTAATTTATAAATAAATAATAATAATAAATAAAAAATTAATAATAATTAATAATAACCCTGCACGTCCATGAAAATGAAGGAGACGTCGAATATGAAGTTTAATGAAAATGGGAGGGATGTAATCGAACCAAGTTAAATAGTAAAAAATTTGAGCTTGACTCGATTGGTTTTTTTCTAAGTTCGAGTTCGAGTTTTAATTCTTAAGTTTGAACTCAATTGGTAATTCGTAATGAAATTAAATAATTCATGAACGACTCAAATTCAATTAAATAACTCTTTTAAAAATTAAACAAGTTTGGTTCAAACTCAACTCGTTAACCTATCATTTTCATATCGGTAAACAAACACATAATCAAACTCGAGTTAGGTTGAATTATAATACTCAAGCTAATAAAAGTTCAAATTCAAAAAAATTAGATAAGCAAAATAATATATATATATATATATATATAAACAAATTTTTTAACGAACATATTCATGAATTCATAAACCAAATACGATTAAGTTCGAACTCAACTCGATAATACTTTCGAACTAAAATTCAGACTCGACTTCAGCTCGTTAATTTAATTAAATGAATTTGAATGATCTTTTTTTCAAATCAAGATCCAAATAACTTATGAACGGCTTGATTCATTTACAAAAAAATGATATATCAAGTTAGTCATGGGATGATCAGTTTGATTTTATGAAATTTTTCTATCGATCATCAAAATAAATCGAAAAGCGTTCGCGGCGGACGATCCAGAAATTCAACATTCTTTGGTTACGCATCCTATTTGAAGAAAAAATTTCTATAAATACGTCATAGTCGGAGATCGCATCATAAATATCTGGGTGATAACTTAAATATCCACCACTGTATCATAACCCCTGCAAATATGGCTTGATTCATTTACACCCGTCAATGGCTACACCCGTATTAAAAAAATAATAATTAATCAGATCAGATAACGTCGGACCTGGGGTGACCGGTCCGGTCCCACGAAAATTTTCCACCGGCCACCAAGATAAATCGGGAAGCGCTAATGGAGATCCATCCAAATGACCAGTATTCTAAGACTCGCTTTCTCATTGAAGAAAAAATTTCCTACAATGTGCCATAGTTGAGATTCGAACCTTAGACCCCTTGATTATCCATTGGAGGACCTAACCATCGCACCATTGCCTTGAGAGCCTTCACCCGTATTAAGATATGACTCGAGAAGTATTATCTACCTAATCAATTTAAGGACCGGTCCAATTATCTACCTAATCATTAATCACCGAAGCCCGAAATAGTATAAGCCGGCCCAGCCTTTTTGATGAGGTCCAGGAGCCCTCGAGCATTGACCATGGTGGCTGCCGACGAGGACAGCCATCAACCAAGACCAATCGAGAGGGAAGGAGGCGAGGAGAAGGCGACGAAGAACGGAGATCTGCGCCCTTCCCCCTTCTTCTCCCGGCGATCAAAAAACGGTACCTTTTCTGTTCTTAAATCTAGCCTAGTTTTCGATCTTTGGGGTCCGGAAGCTAGGGTTTCGAGAATCATGCATTGTGATGTCCGCTCCGGATTAGGGATTTGACGTAGCGTCGATGTGAACTGGGATCGTTTGAAAGATTGGTGATTCATGATGAACTAGGGAAGCTAGAACTTTTCCGCTTTCGCCTCATTTTGGCCAATCCGCTTCCCGATTCGTAACGCCTTCTGTAGCTAAGACCTTCTTTGTTACTTGCACCAGGCTATGGATGACAGGAATGCAGAGGGCGAATTGTCTTCTTCCCTCGAGTCTCCACTCACTCACAAAAAAGCCGTGTGGAAGCATGAATTTGAGCGCCACCAGTCTCATGTTGAAAAACTGGAAGAGAAGCTAATGGAGTTAAAGGTTACCATGAAGTGCACAGAAGGTGACTCCCTGGAGCTAAAGCTTCTCCGGCATAGGGTTAAAACTACCGCCGCATTGCTCGCCTACTTGAAATCGAAAGCAAGAATCATGGTATCTCCAAATTTAGCTAGTAAGTCATGTGGAATAGAGAATAAGGAGGGTATAGGGCTCGTTGACAAGCATGGCATTCCATTGTCTGAATGGTCCAAAGAGGTCAATTATCCTTCTCTCAGAAATCCAGACATGGAATCAAAACAAGCTAGTGATCTTAAGCTTGGATCTTTTGCTGCTAATGATGGCAAATACATTGATGAAATACTCAAGTCGACTCATATTGTAACAGATGCTATGGAATCGCTTGTCGTGCGAGCCATCAAGGCGGAAAGTGAAGCATCTTATGAGAGAATAAAAGTGAAGTTGGGTTTAGAAGAAAACGAAAGAAAGACACTTCAAGTCCTAAGCATGACTGTAAGGGTTGAAGAGATGGAAAAGTTTGCACTGAGTACAAATGCACTTTTGAATGAAATGAGGCAGAAGGTAGAAGACATGGTCGAAGAGTCATCGAGACAGAGACAACGGGCCGCTGAGAATGAGCAGGAGCTTTGTCATGTAAAGCAGGACTTTGATTCTCTGCGCTCGTTTGTCAGCAATATCATCAACATCAGTGAATCTCTTCTTTCATCAGATAGTCAATTTCAGACTATTCAAATACTTCTAGACAGGTAACACCCTATAGTTCGCTTGCCAAAACGGCTATTGTTGTGCATTCCTCTCCTTACTTTCCTTGTAGAATCTAAGTTGATATCCAAGTTTTTCTCCCACTTATGTCATGGTTGATATAATTCCTCTTGAATGAACTTTTTCCCCCCTTCTCTTCTGAACTATTTCATAAATTGCTAGACTGAGTATTAGTTTCATTTTCCTTTGACAGCCTCACAACTACTAGGTTATTCCAACTTTGTTTAATTGTGCTCCATAATAAAAAGCTTCATAGCTTTGCAAACCTAGTTTAACTATCAGTTTCTATGTCTCACTATTAGTTTCAGACAACACAAATAAGTCTTCTTTAGGTCAACCAACTATGTATTTGGAGACCTTAATAGATCTAAAAAATTGTGTGTGCATGCCTTTATAATGAATTTTATAACCCACCAAATCTATGAAACATCTTAAAGATGGAAGGAGTCAAGCTGCTTGCTGTTCTTCAAAGAGTTATGCTTTGTTATTACATGTTAATATCATAGGAAAATTTTATATTGTGTTATATTGACTACTTGTGTGTGGCAATGTTGAAGCAGGAATCTTTTAATATTAACTTCTTTTTTAACACAATCTGTTTCAGTGCTATAGGTTAAGGTTGCCGGTCCAATCGCTTAATCTTTAATATTAGAATACTTTATTCTGTTAGTGTATTCATTTCTTTTTCTTCACATGGTCATCTTGCTTAGTTGTGCATCAAACCATAAGCATATATGTTCCTCCAATCTTTTCAGATAATGTGTCTAGAATGTTAACATTAGTTCCTTTTGCAGAATGCTTATGGATAAAAATGTTTAAGATCGCCGTTTGTGTACTCTAACAATAATAACAACTTGGTTTAGTCATTTTTTTTGTTTTGCTGAGGTCTGTTAGTTTTAAATTCATCCAAATCAAATTATATTTGATCTAAACTAATTTAATTTTCCTTCTTTCATAATAGCCAATTGTTTTGGTTGATTCCTTATGAGTTTGTTTAGTGAAGCTATTCTCTAATTAGCACCCATATATAAGCACTATTGTACCTGGAAATGAGTTTGTTTACTAGTGAATTCCCAACCATAAACATCAAAAATCTAGATGTTAGATAACCTTCATGAACATCATTTTTCTACTTGACCACATAATACTTTCATTCTGCAGGTTAGTCACTGAGACTGCTCGCCTCGAGGACGAGAAGGCTCAAAAGGAGGCTGAAGTTCAGATGCTCATGGAGGAAAATGTGAAACTAAGGGCTTTGTTGGACAACAAAGAGTCACAATTGCTTGCAATGAATGAACAATACAAGTGGATGCTCCTCAACAACCCTGGCATTTAGTTCATATTTCTCTCCCTCCTTGGCATGCAACTAACCACTGCTTTAATAATAACTTTGTTTTTATTTCCTCTGCTACTCTTCCTATATCTGTTTTGGTGATTAAGATGATTTTGTGGCTTGAGTTTGATTGAACTTTCCACTCAGTCACTTGGCCTCAGAGAGAATTACTGCCCTTAATAATGTATATTCTGGCTGTGATGTGTAGTTCTAAGTTATGCTCTTGATTATGTAAACCCAAATGATGACATTCAGATAATAAACATCAAACAATTGTTTTCTCTTTTTTTATTTATGTGTGATTCAAGTGTTCAGGTTTCGTTTGGTTAATTCTGAAAGAAGTACAATTTATCTACATTTGAGTCAAATTTTAGAATGTTCATTTCTATTAGACATTATATGTTAGTTTAAGGGTTAATTAATCCACAATTGCAACCGACGAAGTTGGCCCACAACGGAAATACCCAATTAACATTCGGGTACATGTCCGGGTAAGAAATTCTAGGTCAGCGTTGCTGCTCCTACGCAACACGGAACACGTGCTCTTAACCCAACCAGACTCCTTAACCTCACCTACGGTTAGTTAACCACTCTCCACCTACTATGTCTCAGATCTAGACACGTGTCCATTTTGAACGTTACGGATTCTACCTATGACTGTTTAAGATCGGGATCGAACAGAACGGAAACGAAGACAGCGATCAGGAAGCGTACCTGAAACCCTAATCGAGCGATCGATCGGAGAGATGGCGTCGAACCCTCGCGTGTTCTTCGACATGACCGTCGGGGGATCGCTGGCGGGGAGGATCGTGATGGAGCTCTACGCCGACGTGGTGCCGCGGACGGCGGAGAACTTCCGCGCGCTGTGCACGGGCGAGAAGGGCGCGGGCCGCTCCGGGAAGCCGCTCCATTATAAGGGTTCGAACTTCCACAGAGTGATCCCGGGGTTCATGTGCCAGGGCGGCGACTTCACCCGAGGCAACGGCACCGGCGGCGAGTCGATCTACGGCGAGAAGTTCGCCGACGAGAACTTCTCGAAGAAGCACACGGGCATCGGGGTGCTGTCGATGGCGAACTCCGGGCCCAACACCAACGGCTCGCAGTTCTTCATCTGCACGGCGGAGACGGCGTGGCTGGACGGGAAGCACGTGGTGTTCGGCCGCGTGGTGGAGGGGATGGAGGTGGTGAAGGCGATCGAGGCGGTGGGGTCTCAGGGCGGCGCCACCAAGAAGCCCGTCGTCATCGCCGACTGCGGCCAGCTCTGAGGTGGCCCTTTTTGATCTAATAATCGTCGGATCGAGCGTTTCTGGCCGTCGCGGTGGTGGCCCTTTTTGATCAATAATATTAGATTTCTCTGATATTTTCTCTCTTTTTTCACATTTTGAAAATTTTATATTTAATTACTAAAAAACACATAATTAAATGAGGAATGAAATATTAAATATTGACAAAATAATTTTTTAAAAAATAAAACGTTAGTTCTGAGCGTTCCGTTCTCGTCAGATTCGAAGAAAATAAATTATAAAAATTAATCTAACTAGTTTGAACAACGATCATGACACGAGAGAACAAGAAAAATAATTAATTAAGTCAGATAACATCGATTCTGGAATGATTGATTTAATCTAAAAAATTTTATCGATGATAAATCGATTCAAATGATTAATATTTTTATAAGTTCGTTTTTCGTTAAAAAAAAAATTCTACAATGAATCATAATTTAAATTTAAATTTTAAATCAATTAATTATCAATTAAAAATTTTAATCATTACACTAGGGCAGGATATTAGAGTTAGATGTTCGCATTTTTCACGATGGGTTGCGGATTACGATGGATTTTTATATGTATTTTTTAATTTATTTCAATGAGAAATTTGTCTGGGATCAAATCAAATTATTTTAAAATTAATTGAATTAAAATTTTAATATTTAATGTCAATTAAAAACATAAAATAAATAAATAATTATTGAAAAAAAATAATAAATTCAAATATGACACTTATAAAGTTATTATATTTTATTAAAAAAGTCATTTAATGAATTTAAGGATGATGACGCCACCAATTCCTATTATAAATTTTACATTTCATATTTAACTTTATATTTGAGTTTGTGTTCTTTATTAAAAATGTCAACGTCGATTTCATACAAATTTTTTTTTTTTATGATCGAATGTCAACCACTATTATTGTGGAGAAATAATATGCTTCTTTTTTTTCAAAGCATTATTATTTTTGTGGGGTTCATAATTTATTATCATTGACCAATTCCGCGTGGTTATAGCGTTTAAGTCCAGGGGAATTTTCATTTCCCCCTGAAATTTATATCTTTTTTCAAATGCCTCCAAAGTTTCAAAATCTACGAGTTTTTTGGTTTATTTTTAAATTTAGCACTATCTTTCTTATATCTAATATAACATTTATAGAAGATTATTTTTGATAGGTAAATATTCTTCAACATTCTATTAATTCATTCTCTTATTCTAAAAAATAATTATTTTTATAATCATCAAAAAAAATTGATAAGATTTGAGGGTTTTATTCAAAAAGTATAATTATGAATTACAAGGGTGAAAATGAAAACTTCCTTTAATTCTGTGGCTCAAACCCACCGGATCTCCACCGGCGCCGTAACAAAACCAAGATCGAATCTGAACCGTCCATGATCCATCAAGATAAGCACAAGCGGCCCCTAAATTCCATCGCCGCCGCACGCGGTTCCCTTCTTTCCTGTCGTCTATATAAACCGCGTCGCCGAATTCGCTTTCGTTCGTCGCCAAAATTTCCCGATCTCGCCGATGTTCTCGTCTTCGCAATCCCTCGCCGTCCCCAAATCCTCCTCCCTTATCCTCCTCCTCCCCTCCGCTCGTCGCCGGCTTACCGTCCGCGCCGCAGTTTCCGTGCCACCGTCATCACCCTCCGCCCCCGACACGCTGTACGACCTGCTCGGCGTCGCCGCCGCCGCATCGGGGCTCGAGATCAAGGCAGCTTACCGGAGGCTCGCCCGCGCGTGCCACCCGGACGCGGTTGTCGCGGCGGACCGGAAGACCGCGTTGGCCGACGAGTTCATGCGGATCCACGCGGCCTACGAGACGCTCTCCGACCCGGAGAAGCGCGCCGAGTATGATCGAGGGGTCCTCGCGGCGGCCATCGTCGCCGATCGAAGATGGAAGTCATCCCATTCACCCCGATCGTCGTATTCCTTCTACGCCGGCCGACGCCGGCCGCGGACGTGGGAGACGGACCAGTGCTGGTAACTAACAACATGCATCAAAGGTGTTCGATTAAATGCCGATCTCAAATTTTCTTCCCCCAATTGGTTTATTGCTGTTCTTTGTACATGTTCACAAATGGAATAATCTTTGATCTCGCCAAACAACCTCTTCCTTTTCCGATTTCAATTTTTTTGCCCTTTTCCTTAGGCAATCGTATTAAACTACGATTGCAATCAAAACTAAAGAAAACAAGAAGTTCTGAGATTTCTTGGATCTCTATTTGATCCGCAATTACGGTCAGTCTGATCAGAATTTTTCCTATTGATTTGTGACTACAATTCATAGATGCAAATGGTGGAAGCATTTGATTCTGATGGTTTCAGTTCACCTTCCTTTAGAGGAACAGCTGAACAACTTTGGAACAAATGAATAAGCTTTCTCATCTCACCTAACATTTAGTGTACCAGCTTCCTACTTCCTTGAGTTTGGTATGCTTTCTTCTTTTGATTAATTGTTCATCATTTCTTTCATTTATGTGTTCATCTTTTGTTGGAATTTATGTTTTTGTTGGAGTGATGATGAATGGAAAAAAAAGATTTAACATATTGGAAAGATGTACGAATCAAAGGCAAAAGGAAAAAAGAACACGAAGTTCTTGTCAATGCGGAGTTACAAGAAAAGGATCTATTTGTTATCCTGTTTTGTAAAAGATTATTTTCGTTATTCGAACTTGTTACCGGTATACGATAATAATTTTATTGTTACTCTAAGGCTTGATCTATCATAATTTTAAGTTTGGAGTGATTTTTGCTAGTCGTTTTAATCTAATATTGTGTCGACTCTATTGAAATTGTTAATAGATTTTTGTTGATGATTCTCGTGGCACTCTTATGTTGTGTGAGTTTTAAGGTCATCAGCGTATCATTATGTCTTCACCCTTGTTCTTAAAGAAGTTGAGTTAATCCTCACGGATGGACGGATGATTATCATGAGATCTGAAGATTAAATCATGGTTAGTAGTCAGGTTCCTGTTCTCTCTCATGTATTGGTTATTGTTCGGCCTAGTTAAACTAGTTTTCGTGATTTACTAACTCTGTATTGATCCTGAA
This sequence comes from Hedychium gardnerianum, assembly GCA_038050645.1. Lineage (NCBI taxonomy): Eukaryota > Viridiplantae > Streptophyta > Magnoliopsida > Zingiberales > Zingiberaceae > Hedychium > Hedychium gardnerianum. Next base: position 8,859,904 of record JBBUKS010000002.1, on the reverse strand, counting down.
AAGAGGTGGGATGAGCATTTCACCTTTTACCATTAAATTCAGTTAATTCTATTAAAGGAGGTGTGATTCGATTCCTATATAAATTAATGATCAAGAAATTTCATGTGCGATGAGTAACATGAAAATAATTTTATCAAATATATTTATTTTTTAAAAAAAAATAATATTATTTCTAACAGAACAAATGACCTTAATATTAAAATTTAGAATCCTATTGTCAAAAGTAAGCATTTCAACAGCTTGGTTGTCCAATCGTCCTTAGTTCCGATATAAGAAAGTCAAACTTTTCTCGAAGGTCAAAAAAGTTGACTTTGTTTTCTTTTTTTTAGTTTTCTTTGGTTGTGAATTAGTGTCATGCTCCCTGGGCCCAGTCAATTTAATTGGGTCGGCATGTCGACTTTTGCTCCTAATTTTTAATTGGGTCGACTGTTTTCATTTTTATTTTTATTTTTTAAATATTTTATATAATCTAATCGGCGGATATGTAATCATCTTATACCAAGTTTGAATAGATTCGAAATTTTTCCTTATACATTAATCATTATTCGAATTAATTAGATTAGTCTTCGTGATTTATCTCTTTCGTGTTGGTCCTAAAATGAATTGACAAAGACACTGAGGATAAACGTTTCGCCTTTTGTCATAATTAAATAGATCCGAAATTTAATTGTTAATGATATAAGTTGATTTTATGATTTATTTTTTTTATATAATTTAAAAATAAATTATGAAGAATGTTTAAATGAGAATAATTAATTTTTGTATAATTGAATAGATTCAAAATTGATGATGATAACGATGTCATTGAATTGAATTAAATTATAGTTTTTTTTATAAAAAAAACTCAATTTGTTATTATAACTTAATTTGTGATATGACTTCTTAATAAAAAATATTCTTAATTCTATTTTTTTATTTAGGTCGGCATGTCACTAGCGTTGCGAGTGATAGAGCACCGCGGCGTTTGATATATTTAGGGATGTTAATTCGGATGAATTTAAGGTTGAAATAAGAATATTATAAAAAAAAAATTAACTTAAATCCGAACATAATTCAAAAATCTTAAATCTAAATTTGAATAACCGACCAACTCAAATAACCAATCGATCTGATTAAAAAAAACTTTTTTACTATTTTTTCTATAATTCTTAACTTTGATCCCAATATCTCATCATTATCATATTAATCTTATGTAATTTGATTTAATTATCAAAAACTCCTAAATCCTAAATTCGGATCAACTGTACTCAACCCAATTCTAACCCAATTCAAAAACACTCAATTTAAATCCAACCCGAACATGAAAACCCTTAACTTTAAATCAATATTTTTCGGATCCATTCGGGTTGAGTTAGTGAATTAGGATTATTTTTTAGATCCTAGATATGTCCTATGATGATTAATCAGGTCGGATAACGTCGGACCTGGGGTGATCGGTTCGGCCCCACGAAAATTAGCCCCATGAAAGTTTTTCACCGGCCATCAAGGTAAATCGAGAAGCGCTAATGGAGGCTCATCCAAATAGCCAACATTCTTAGGCCCGTTTCTCATTCATTGGAGGAAAAAATTTCGGTAATACGTCGTAGCTGAGATTTGAACCCTAGATCCCTTGGTTATCCATTGGAGGGTTTAACCATCGCACCATTGCCCCGGGGGCTAAATGATTATCCAAATCGGGTAACGTCGAACATGGGTGATTGGCCCGGTCCCACAAAAGTTTTCCACCGGTCATCAGGGTAAATGAAAAAGCGCTAATGGAGACTCATCCAAATGACCAATATTCTAAGGCTCGCTTCTCATTGGAGGAAATTTTTTTTACAATACACCATAACTAAGATTCAAATCTTAAATCCCTTAATTATCGATTGAAGGACTTAATCATCACATCGTTCGGGCCTAGATATGCCCTATAAGAATTGAATCATCGTTGCATGATTATCCCAACTTATTGTTTATCATCGCATTATTTATCATTTTTAAAAAAAAAAATCTTGGATAACAGTTAAATTATTATCATATAATATAAAGGTAAGACTATATATAATAAATCACTTTTCGGGATCTTATATTAAAAGTTTCGTACATTTAATTATTCTTTTATTTATTATTATTATTTTTAATCCAGTGAAAAAAAAA
>JBBUKS010000002.1:8841169-8852149 GCA_038050645.1 Hedychium gardnerianum | reverse complement strand
CAAGTCTTCTAAACTGAGACCCAAAGGATGCATCAACAAGAAAAAGTTCTCTGGGAAGTTCTTCAACTGTGACCGAGATGGTCACAAATCTTCGGAGTGTAGAAAGCCGAAGAAAAAACAGGAGGCCAATCTGAACAAGGGACCAGAAATGGATGACCTTTGCGCCGTGGTCTCTGAACTAAACTTGGTGGGTTCAAACCCACGACAATGGTGGATCGATACTGGAGCCACCAGACATATTTGCTGCAACAACGAGCTTCTCCATAACTTTGAAGAAGTTAAAGATGAGAATAAGTTGTTCATGGAGAACTCAGCAACATCGGACATCGTGGGCAAAGGAAAAGTGGTGCTGAATATGACCTCGGGCAAGGACCTCACTCTGAATAATGTGTTGTATGTTCTAAAGATTCGGAAGAATCTAGTGTCCAGATCACTGTTAAGGAAGCATGACTTGCATATTGTTTTTGAGTCGGACAAAATTGTACTGTCCAAGAAGGGAATGTTTGTGGGAAAGGGCTATGTATCTAATGGATTTTTCAAGCTCAATGTAATAGTCATTAGACATAAGATAAATAAAATTGAAAGCTATTCCACTTATATGCTTGAATTTTCATGTTTGTGGCATGGTAGACTAGGACATGTTAACTATGATGTATTGCGTAGATTAATAAATATGCAAAATATACCTGCATTCCACCTTGATTCAAAACACAAGTGTGAGACTTGTGTTGAAACTAAAATAACAAGGTCATCATTTCAACATATTGAAAGAAGCAACGAACCACTCGGTCTAATTCACACCGACGTGTGCGAACTAAAAAGTGCGCCGACACATGGTGGGAATAAATACTTCATCACTTTTGTAGATGATAATACAAAATATTATTTTGTGTATCTTCTCAAAAGTAAGGATGAAACTATAGAGAGATTTATTTTCTATAAGAACGAGGTTGAAAATCAACTTAACAAAAAGATTAAAGTGGTTAGAAGTGACCAAGGTGGTGAATACGTATCACCGTTCATTGAGTTGTGTGTTGTTGTGTGCTGAACATGAGATCAGACACGAAACAACATCTCCTTATACTCCTTAATAAAATGGAGTTTTTGAGCGAAAGAATCAAACTCTAAAGGAGATGATTAATACTCTTCTATTGAGCTATGGACTGCCAGAGTTCATGTGGGGGGAGCTATGTTAACAACTCATCAACTTTTAAATAAAATGCACCGAAAGAAAATAGATAAGAGCTCTTATGAGTTGTGGAATAAAAGACAACCATCCTATAAATATTTATGAATATGGGGGTGTTTCGCTAAAGTTTTAGTGTCTGATCCGAAAAGACTTAAGATAGGACCAAAAACTATTGATTACATATTTATTGGATATGCACATAACAGTAGTGCGTATCAATTTTTGGTGTATGAGTCATAAATACCGAATATACACAAGAACTCGATAATATAATCGAAAAATATCTCGTTTTTCGAGCATGTATTTTTGTATAATACCCGAGAGGAAATAAGTTCCTTAAAATTAACATATGAAACACAAGAGAAAGAAGAAGATGGTGAATCAGTTGAGGTTGAGCTCAGATGAAGTAAAAGAGCTTGGGGTGAAAATTCTCTACGGAACGAATTTTATCACTTTCATGTTGGAAAGTGAGTCTCAAAGTTACTTAGAAGCAGTAAGCTCTTCTGATGGACCTCACTGGAAAGAAGCAATCACATCTGAGATAGACTTTGTCTTGTAAAATCACACTTGAAAACTTGTGGATCTTTTTTCGAGAAGTAAACTGCTAGGTTGCAAGTGGATTTTTAAGAAAACAATGAAGTTAGATGACATGATTGATAAATACAAGATTAGATTAGAAATTAAAGGTTACCGACAACGATAAGACTTTGATTACTTTGATATGTATTTTCCGGAATAACTTCCATTAGAGTATTGTTGGTTGTCCCCGTTCTATGAAATATGAAAATATATCATATGAATGTAAAGACAACTTTTCTAAATGAGAATTTAAAAGAGAAAATCTACATGAAATAACCTGAAGGATTTTCTATGCCAGGATAGGAAAACAAAGTTTGTAAATTGGTGAAGTCGTTGTAACGGCTTGAAACAAATACTAAAGTAGTGATATGAAAAGTTTGATAATGTAATGAAGGAATGTGGATTCAAAATCAATGAATATGATAAATGTGTTTACATGAAAATCACAGAGAATGACTATGTCATTTTATGCCTTTATGTAGATGACATATTTATCATTGGGAGTAATGATAAAATAGTTAAATTCACTAAAGATATGTTGAACTTAAGATTTGACATGAAAGACATGAGCCTAGCTGATGTGATTCTAGGAATTAAAATTCTTAGGACAGCAGAAGGACTTGTTCTTAGTCAGTCTCACTACATGGACAAGATTCTTGAGAAATTTATCAAGGGTGATACTGCGTTGGCACGAATGCCGATAGATACGAGTCAACATCTATTGAAGAATCGAGGAGAAAGTATCTCTCAAATAGAGTACGTTCGAGTGATTGGAAGACTAATGTACTTAATGAGTTGTACAAGACCATACTTGGCCTACACAGTAAGTAGACTAAGTAGATACACGAGTAATCCTGATGTTAAGCATTGGAAAGGGATAACAAGAGTACTGAGGTACTTGAGATATACTCGTGAATATGGGCTGCACTATACAAGATATCCTGCTGTGATCGAAGGATACAGCGATGCGAGTTGGATATCATATATTAAAGACTCAAAGTCTACAAGTGGATATGTATTCAATTTGGGAGGTGCAGCCATTTTGTGAAAATCTTCTAAGAAAATCGCAATAACCAGATCCATGATGAAATTTGAGTTTGTAGCTCTTGACAAATGCGGATGAGGCTAATTGATTACGACAATTCTTAGAAGATATTCCTAGATTGTCAAAACCCGTGCCGATAATTTGCATATATTGCGATAATCAATCAATAATTAGCAGGGCACAGAGCCATATGTATAATGGTAAGTCTAAACATATACATCGTAGACACAATATTATTAGACAACTACTCTCAACGACAGCTATCACTGTTGACTATATGAAGTCAAAGGATAACCTAGTAGATCCGCTAACCAAAGGGTTAAATCAAGTGTCAGTTGTAAGCTCATCACGAGGGATAGGCTTGAGCCGATGAGAAATGTTGGTGCAAAAGAAACCCGACCTATGCAGACTGGAGATCCCAAGAACTAGGTTCAAAGAGATAACCTAACTGCACCGACAAAGTTGCTCACTATGAGGGAACGACCCAATAGATCAATAAAGGATGGGGGTTAAACACACAACTTTTAATGATCCAGTATAGAAGTGTGGAATACTCTTAAGAGATCACCTATGTGAGAAAGAAGTGAAGTCGTTTCGAAGAGAATTGGAGGCATAATTTTTTGAGTTTCTCACAGAACCAGGCGTGTTCATGGCCAAGAACGAACACACTCATGATAACTGAGTTGTATTAGGGAGAGTCCTGGGTGAGATATGATAATGCTTACACAGACGATAGTACAGTTCAAAGACATCATGTCTACTGTCAACTAGTAAGCAAATAGATCTTCACAAGGAAAGTTTTAAAGTATACTGGACTCAACTGTTGAATGTTATTACATACCCTATTTTTCATTCATGTGAGGGATTATTGGAAATGTGAATGAAATAAAGAGGTGGAGAAGAAGAGACTTTATTATGCATGAGTTTAGTCTCTTGGCTTTATTGTTGGTTTAAATTATGACACATGCATTGATGTTGTGAACATATGCATGAGGAGAGGCTCTCTCTTACGTGTGGGTGCGCAGCGGGGTGCAAATCCAGGGCCCGGATTGCACTGAACCAAGTTGATTTGTGTGCGAGCACAACTTGCACACATCGAATGTCAGACCGATCGAGGCAAAATTTGCCCAAGCGAATGAACCAATATTTTGCTACGTTTTCTTGCTGCTCATGTGAAATAGATGAATTAATTTCGATTAATGACCGGCCATTAATGGCAATAAATGACTATTAATTCATTTGATTGAAACTACCAACGATTAATGATAATAAATTATCATTAATTCATCTAATTGAAACTGTCGATGATTAATGATAATAAATGGTCATTAATCGGCCATTAACTATAACTAAAGGTTGAACCCTTATATAAGGAGCTCAGATTTTGAGCAGAAAGCGAACCTCTATCAACCAGTATTCTCCCACAAAAACTCTCTCTTTGTTGTGCACCTGCTCGGCAGAGCTGCTCGTGATAGCACTCGGGTGCTTACTCAATTCATCGTGATCAACCCGTGCTTGGTGGTGATCACGATTTTGCTGTTGTATCCTGGGAAACAAACGACTCAAGATAGCCTCGAAGCATAGCCGGAGGTGGGGCGAATCTGTTTTAAGAAAATTGCGTTGAACGCAGGCCTCAACTTCGTCTTCCTGACCGGCTTCATCCCGACCCGACCTCTTCTCGACTGGAGGAAGTTCCCGACCGAGGATCTGCTCATGTGAAGGGAAGTATTCATTAACGTCATTTCCCTACTGAACTTCTACTCGGGATCATACGGGCATTCACTTGGGAACATTCGATCATCATCGAAAGCACTGCCGAACCATCCTCGCTACCCGCCTAAAATTATCTACTCAAGTCATCTTAATAGTTAAGTTAAATTTAAATTTTTATATAATTCAATTTAACTCATTCTCAAAATATCTCTGGTATATTATCCAATATTAAAATCATTTAATGTGCTAGCTCCAACCTAAGCATCTTGGCTTTCACATCTTGTGATGGATTAGATTTGCTATCTTTTATTATATCCTCTTATAGTTCATTTACTATAAATAGTTGTTTTTTTAATGAAAATCATATGTAATTTTGTGAGCCTCTCTTTCTCTCTCTCTCTCTTTTTTTACATATGAGAAAATAAACCCTAAACTTTTAAATATATAGGGCATCAATGCGGAAAAGAATAGAAGCGAAGCACCAACATTTATAGCTTTTCGTATATAAATTGGCTCAAATGATCTCTTCATCTTTTATCGACCCTTAAGTCATTAGCTAATAGTGACATGGAAAAATAATTCTCTTTACATTTTAAGTGTTATTAGTACAAACACAAAAAATAATAATATAATAATATAAATCCTCCTGTGTCATTAAATTTTATCCCGCTAAATAGAATTAACTATATAAATTCTCCTATATCATTAAATTTGATTTTCTAATATATTATTAATTATATTTAAATAAATTTTATTTTATTTTATCATAATAATCAAATTTTTATATTTCTCTCTTCCTCAATTGATATGAGTCGGTTATCGTTATAAGCCTCATAATGTTTATATTTATCTAAGAGACTCCTATCTTATCTAAGTGACTCGTATCTAACTTTTTCTAATATATTTACATGAAATTGATCCAAACAAGGTTGAGACTTTTGAAAAAAAAATATAATTATATTAAACAAATAGATTTGTCAAACTGATCATACAAAATTAGTGCAACCAAATAATTTCATTTTCAAAATAAACAATCTCTGACTTTTCAAGCGTTGACTCGCTCAAACATTTTGATGTTGATAGAGGTAGAGACTATTCTTAGTTTGGCCTCGTTTTAAGCTACGTGTACTTCCAGGTTTGAACCACACATGTTTATATGGTCAACGATGTCTAGATACGATCGACCATCAAAGTCTTTGGTTTAAGCTCCACGATTGCCTTAACTTGTCATGCATATGGTATTCAATTTCAACGATTAAAGTTTGACTCCCAAATCTAGATACTGTTTGGACACCAAAGTCAACGGGGTGGATGTGATCTTTAATGTCCCTCTACTGAGAACTCGCCAAGAAACAACTTTCTGACAATTCTATTTGGGTGGATGGTTCAAGGAAAGGTGACGTGATTGAATTTAGGGGAAGAATATTAAGCAGTTTGAATAGATGCATGACCTCTGAAACTATTCAAAATGATAATATGAGGTCACTAGTGACTCTAAAATACCTCAAGTGATCCCTTCATATTTTATATATCCAATTTGAAATATTTTTGTTCATTGAGTCTAGAATATTATCTAGGGATGACCTCGTTAGAGGGAGATGAATAACATTTCTTGATTTTGCATTTGCTTTTAATCATTGTGCTCGTTTACAATGTATTAATAGACAATGGAAAAAATATAAACAAAACATAAGATAAAATATATACACAATATACCAATTTAATGTGATTCAAAATCCCTTGTACCTACTCCACAATCTACCATCCTAGCGAAATCACCACTAACTCTCTTCTTATCGGATACCTTCTGATTTTACATTCATTCTTGATCGATGTGCTCGTCTACAATGTATTTGTACACAACGGAAAGAATAGAAACAAAATGCAAGGTAAAATACATGCACAATATACCAATTTAACGTGGTTCAGAACCCTCGTGCCTACTCCATGACCTACCAATTTCAAAAACCTCCTCGAAACCCTTCTTTTATAACCTCCAGTTCGGAACTTATTTTCGCTTATATCATCATCACCAGTCAAGCAAAAATTTAACCGTTGAACCTGCAGAATGACAGTTAACAACTCTATCTATTTGACTACGAACGATCGACTATTACTATTCATCAGTCGAGTGATATCAAACAGTCAGAAACCTTCCATTCGCTGCTACATTGTCCTCAGTCGACTGTCAAACTCATCAATCAACTGACAGACAATCAGTCGAGTCCCCAATCGAGTTTGAAATTTTTTGTTCGCTATAGTAACACCAATAGTCGTCGACTGATCAACTCAACAACTGATTTTTAATATAGCAGAACATTGTTCATAGTCGAGTTTCAACCTTTTTGTTTGTTGTTATAGTGTTATCAATTGATTAATTGAATCCATTAGTCAATTGTACCATAGCAGAAATCATAAACCCTGAATATTATAGAAACTTGAATGTTACAACAACCCTAAATACTATAGTAGAAATCCTAAACCTCGAATATTGTAGCAATCTTGAATATAATAGCATAAACCCTAATTAATATTGTTCAAGATGTCGAAAATACTATTGGCATCGAATACCCTAATATCGAGGGACCCTTGTGTCTCCAGAACTTTCCTCATACGATTAATACTGATTAACCTTGACTTATTAGAGTTTCATATTTTCCTAGTATATGATCAACCTTGATGTGTCAGAACTTCTCATCTCATGCCTAACGTCCGAACAATTTTAACCTGCCAAGACTTCGTCATTGTCAAACATTCGATTCTCGTTGACCTGTTTGGATTTCTCATCTCATGCCTAACATCCGGTCTTCTTTCATTGTCAAGTGTTTGATCCTCCATGATCCATTTGGACTTTGCTCTTGTCATCTCCCTATTAGAATTTCAACCGTTGAACTTGCCCAACTCCCCATTGAACTTTCAATCATCAAGTATCTAGTCAACCGTGACCTACTTGAATTTTTCAACTATTAATTATCCAACCAATTAACATATTGATCAAACATTGAATTTTAATTTGAGTCAACTCGAGTTTGGTCTGTTGGGAATACTGTTAGGACATAAAGAGTTTATATATCTCCACAATGGTATAATATTATTTACTTTGGGCCTAAGCTCTCATAGATTTATTTTTGAGCTCTACCCAAAAGGTCTTATACCAATAGAGATATCTTCCTCTTATAAGTTCATGATCTTTTTCATATATTATCAATGTGAAACTTTGATTGTTTCCCAATAATTCTCCCTTTAAATGACGGATCATCATTACTCTCATGATTCGTGTCTCCCCTCAAGCATTTAGTCATTCTTGACTTGTTCTTGGCCTCCCCTTAAGTATCTGGTAACTCTTGATCTGCTCTGGGCTTCCCATAGCTCAAAAATAAATTCATGAGTTTATAAGATGAAAGATATCTTCATTGGTATGTGACTTTTTGGGTATATCTCAAAAATAAATCCATGAGGACTTAAGCCCAAAGTGGACAATATCATATAATTATAGATATATGAATTATTTTGGTCCTCGTAATTGATATCAGAGCCATAGTTCAAATCAAGTCATATGGATGGAATAGTGACCTTGAACAAAGGAGGTGGGGCCTCCCAAAAGAATGAACTCTAAGCAAAAAGTCTAAACAGATCAAGGGTGACTAAATGCTTGACAGAAATTCTAGGGGAGTGAATCTTAGGTGGTGAAAAGTCCAAGCAGGTCAAGGGACGAAAATTCTGGGGGAGTGAATCCTAGATGGGGAAAATTCTAAGCAAGTCAAGGGTGACTAGATGCTTGGTGAAAATCATGGGGAGTGAACCCTAAGTGGTGAAAAATCTTAGAGGAGATGCGTGACATCGATTGACCGGATGCTTGAGGGGAGGCTTGGAGCAGGTCAAGAGTAATTAGATGTTTGAGGGGAGGCCCGGACCATGAGAATAATGATGATCCTTCGTTCGAATGAAAAATTATTGAGGATATAATCAAAGTCATACATTGAAAGTATATGAAAAAAAATTATGGGTTTATAAGATGAAAGATATTTTCATTAGTATGAGACATTTTGGATAGAGTCAAAAATAAATTCATAAAAACTTAAGCTAAAATGAATAATATCATACTATTATAAAGATATATAAATTTTTTAATCCTAATATTGTTAACTTGGTTTACCTTGAAAGAGATTTACTTTGAAAGAGGACGATTGCAACATATCATCTATAAATAATTTGAGATATCCAATTTAGAGTGATTTACCCATTAAATAGTTTTGATCAAAAGTTGTTGATAACCCCAAACACTCTGAATTTAAGATGACAGCGGGTCAGGTGACCAGCGAGGATCACTAATGAATTTAAGATGCTACATACAATCGATAGATGGCCTTAGATGTTCAATTTAGAGTATTTTTGGCCAAAAGTATTCTAAAACTCTAAATTCTTCAAATTGGACATTTAAAGCCACTAGTGAATCTAGATGTTGCCTACAATTCATAGATAATTTTAAATGTCTGATTTGAAGCATTTTGCACGTCGGATGCTTTTAGTTAAAAGTATTTGATAGTCTTAAATAAACATTTTATATTAGACATATGAGGTTAACACTCTAAATTAGACATTTGAGACCAACACTCTAAATTAGACATCTAACACCATCAGTAAATCTAGAATGCTTCCTACTATTCATAGAAGGTCTCAAATTCCATATTTAATTAAAGTGTTTTTGCCCATCAAACAATTTCTATCAAAATTATTTGATGACCCTAAACACTCTAAAATTGGACATTTGAAGCTACAAAATGAGTCTAAAATGTTGCCTACAATCCATAAATGGTCTCGGATGTCTAATTTGGAATGTTTTACCCATCAAACACTGTCAATAACTGTTTGATGCTCACAAATTAAGCTAATCAAGAGTAGCCTCATTTGGCGTATTCTTGAACATGTTTAAAACTAATCAATATATTTACGAATGGATCGACTAGGTCATTATCTTTCACTCGAAAAGACGTCTCCCTCTTGTTGAATCTTTCAAACTATGAGGGAACAATATCATTTTATTCAAACTTGACGCGGATAAACTCAATATTGAGCATTTTTCTAAACAAGATCTTAGAAAATTCACACTTTAGGAAAAAAGAATTATGCTCACCAATGAGTTGAATGTCTATCATTTTATGTCTCATGGTCGGTACACATGTCTAATTCTGAAATGTGAATATTGATCAATCCATGTTCTTCAAATATCTAACCAATCAAATCTTGACATATAGCTTCGGTTGTGGTAGACTCTCTACTTTGTTGTACCCTCTCATTCCAATTGTGGGCCTATAAAAGGTTGGTGAAATAAATCAAATCAAAAATTTCAATGTGACACATGTCCACCTCTATTCAAAGTTATACAATGTCAACAACTCAACTTGATGGCTATCTAGATGATGATTTTTAGTTGAAGATAATGCTTAAATGAGTCAAATATTTGAAATTTTACTTTTATAAAATTCTAAGGTGTAGATAAATTTAACAAGTAAAATTGATAAACAATAAGATTTCCAACAGAAAAAATAATATAGAATTAAGAATTAATGATCATCGTCTCTTTTTCTTAAGATAACTAATGACTTCGCATCATCACACGCTAATAGTTAGTATGCATCAAATAAAATACACGAGCTAGCCATTGTGTGCCCTCAAACGCTTAAATAACGCATCGATCACACGAGGCAATAGGTATTAACTTTTATCTATTTATTTAGACTTTTGAATCTTCGATGATATGACACTTTGATATTATTACTTTAGGAAGCTTAAAAAATTGTTGACCGTCTCTTCATATTTATTTATACTTTTTGATTTATCTGATGGTTAATAAAAACATTTTATGGAGTCAAATAGATCATCTCCAAAATTAGTAAGAGGGCATGATATGATGATAAGAAGCAGGATACATTTTCAAGTAATCAAGATTCAATTAATAAACCTACGATACTCAAATTCACTACCAAAAACCTGTGGAATTGCGACGGAATTAGCGATGGAGGCTTTTTTCCGTCGCTAAACTACGACGGAATTAATTTTTCGTCGCTAAATTGCGACGGAACAATTTTTCGTCTCTAAATCAATCTCTATTGAGGCGACGGGGCGGAGAAACCCTAATTTCCATCCCATCTTGCGATGTAATTTAATTTTCCGTCGCAATTTAGAGACAAAAATTAATGTTCGTCGCTAGTTAGCGACGAAAAATAAAATTCCGTCGCTAAATTACACGATTTAGGCAGACTTCTCCCCTCTTCTCACAACTTCTCTCCCTTCAATCGCAGCCGCGCCGCCGCCGTCGAGTTCCGCCACCACGAAGGTATGTCTTTCTTCTTTACTGTGCTCTCGTTTTCTCTACCTCTGTATGGCTGGTGGTGTCGTGACTGCGCGTGGCTGGAAGCGCGGCAGCTACGCGTGGTCGACGGCTGCGCGTGGC
>JBBUKS010000002.1:8778324-8795143 GCA_038050645.1 Hedychium gardnerianum | reverse complement strand
TGAGGGTTTTTTATTGATTTGTATTTATCTAAACAAGGAAAGTAGAAAAATAAAAAAAAAACTGTAAAAAAGATTTAAAATTAGCGATGAAATTTTAAAATTCCGTCGCTAATTATCGTAATTTAGCGACGAAATATTAAAATTTCGTCGCTAAGTTACGATATAATTTTTTATTTTTCTTAAAATATTAGCGATGACATTTTAAATTTCGTCGCTAGTTTTATTAAAAAATAAAAAAAACACATTTAGCGACGGAATTAAAAATTCCATCGCTAAGGTACGCTAAATAGTGATGGATTTTCCGTCGCTATTTAGCGACCGAAATTATTTCGTCGTTAATTGCGACGGAATTTAAAACTCCGTCGCTATTAGCGACGGAAATTAAATATCCGTCGCTAATGTTTCTTTATGATGGGCCGATTAATGACCGTATTATTATGTTGCTAATCGTAAAAAATTGTGTAATGAACACACAATAATTTAGCATATTTATCTTGAGAGTATATACATAGGGGTGATAATTCTAAGGATAAGTCGTATCGTACGTATATAAAACTAGCATAAAGGTAGTTAGACATTTTAATGCTACTTTTAGTTGATGGATAGATAGATTCCGATGTTTGATATAACTAATCCTAGAGAATTTGCATCTAGTACTCAACTTTTCAACAAGAAATATTAGCATCAACTTTCTAATACATCGATATATTTGTATATGTATATCTATACATCTTTGTCTGAAAGGAACATATCGATCTTCACATCTTACATAATTGCGAGCCAAAAGCTCAAACAGTGACCCCTCTCCAAGTGCGTAAAAAGAAAAATGATGTTGGAAGTTTATAAGCTTTTATGTCAAATGCACACGTAAGAAAAAAAATGATAAATTTAATTAGTCTCATTGATTAGTCATAGGGTGACCGACCCGGTTTTATAAAAAAAATTTATAGATCATCGGGATAAATCGAGAAATACTAATAGAGGCTCATTCAAATAGACAACATTCTTAGGTCCGTTTTTCACTGGAGGAAAAAAATTTCTACAATAAGCCGCAGTTGAGAATCAAACCTTAGATCCCTTAATTATCTATTGGGGATCTAATCATTGCGCTATTGCCCTGAGGGCAAATGCACACATAAGAAAAATATATAGAATGATGTTTATAGCACACATTAATTATTACTATATATATAGATATATGTTTGAGATACACTTAAAAGATCACTACAAGTGAGTCTGAGAATAGCGATAGAATTTGCAATGAAATTTTATTCCGTCGATAATTAGAGATGGACCCGTCGTTGATTAGCGACAGAACTTTTTGTCCGTCGTTGATTAGCGACGGAATTATAATTCCGTCCCAATATTAGAGACGAAATCTAAATTCCGTCGAAAAAAATTATGATAGAATGAAAATTCCGTCGCTGTATTATCCTACGAAATTTTTATTCACCGCTTGATAAAGACGGAGTAGTGACGGAAAATAAATTCCGTCGCTAATTAGGGACGGAATATTTTCCGTCGCTAGTATCGAAATAAAAATTAGGTCTGAGCCCTAATTTTTCTTCCGCTTCCTAGAATAGCGACGATATTTTAATTTTCGTCGCTAATTAGCGATGAATTTTATTTTCCATCGCTAATTAGCGATGGATTTTATTTTCCATCGCTAATTAGTGACGGAATAATTTCTGTCGCTAGTATCGGGTCAACCCTAATTTTTCTTCCTCGCTATGTAAAAGACGATCAGGAATTAGGGCTCAGCGACTCTCTCTGATGTCCTCTCTCTCGGACGACCTCTCCGATCTCCGCTCCGGGGTCTCTCTCTCTGGCGTCCTTTGATTCCGATGAGCTCTCCGATCTCAGTACGCTCCTCTCTCTCCACCATCTTCTTTCCTTTTCTCTTCCGCGTGGTCACGGCCAGGTAAGCTCGCGGCCGCTAGCTTGGCCGGTTGTGAGCTTGGTCGACCGTCAGCTCGCGGGCGGGAGCTCACAGCCGGGAGCTCGTAGCCAACAGCTTGGTAGGCCGTGAGCTCGTGGTTGACAACTTGGCCGGTGTCAGCTCACGACTGGGAGCTTGCTGCTGCTAGCTTGGCTGGTCGTGAGCTCGCAGTCGACAGATTAGCTAGTCGTGAGCTTGGCCGGCTGCGAGCTCGGTCGATCGCAAGCTCGTTCTGCTGCAAGCTCAGGTTGCTCCTCTTTGGCTGCTCATCTCAGAAGATTGTACGTTGTGATTGTTTGTGATTTATTTTGGCTAATTACTTTTTGTATGTTGTAGTATACTGCAATTTCTGCTCCTTTCTAGCTACTAATCTTCAGGTATAATTTATGAAACAGTACATATACACTATTTTACATGGTTGAATTTATATATTGTTGTACCGTAGGTTAATTTATTATTTTGATCTATAACATGATATAGTCATTTTGTTATGTTAATGTTGGTGCATTTACATCTATGTTAATGTTAGAGCTCATTGTCTTTGGTTAGAACATGGAAGATAGTACATGACTATTACAAATAAGACCTTTTCAAAGACTTAGTTTTGTATTAGGTTTGAATGATTTAGAGTAAGCTTAATTTAAATTACTTAGTTTTGTATTTGTTTTGGTAATGTTTGAAATTTTATTCTTATTATGATACAATGTACATGAACAAAGTTTGGATGTACAATAGATTAGATAATGAATTTATTCGAAATGAATTTTTTGCTGGAGTTGAAGAGTTTGTGGACTTCGCTAAGAGTCATCCAAAATATATGAATGATTCTGAGTTGCGATGTCCGTGTAATCTTTGCAAATGTAGAAATATATATTTCCGTGATGAAGATATCGTTAAAGTCTATATATATGTAGAAATGACTTTATACCAGATTACTACAATTGGTATGGTCACGAAGAGCTTTATTTTCTCATTCAATTGGTGCTTAGGTTGCTTCTTCATCTAACACAATTGTTTTAGGGGAATCATCATCTAATTAAATCAATAGTTTATGACAGGATGAGTGCAGTTGATCATTCTAATGTAGATGAAATAACAACACCTGAAGTTCAACAACTATATAACATGCTAAAGGCTAGTGAAAGATATGTGTGGGAAGACATTCTATCAGGTCATTCCCAACTATCAGTCACTGCAAGGTTATTGAACATCAAGGCAAAACATCATTTCTCATAACGATGTTACGATGATATTTGCCAATTGATGTCAGAGTTACTTCCTGTTGATCACCTAATGACTGATAGCTTCTACAGTATAAAGAAATTGATGAGGGATTTAGATTTGCTTGTAGAGAAGATTGATTATTGTATAAACAACTGCATGATATTTTGGAATGAAAACAGTGAATTGATTGAATGTAGAATCTATACTCACTCTCGTTATAAGCAACATATTCGCATATCAGGGCAGAAGAAGAAGAAAAATATTGCATGGAAAGTTATGTATTACTTTCCGTTAACTGCTAGACTTCAACAATTATATATATTTGCAGCAATAGTTTGCCACATGAGGTGACATCATGAGCATGTGCACGAAGGAGGTACAATGTGTCATCCTTGTGACTCCCTTGCATAGAAACATCTTGATATTATATTTTTCTCCTTTGCAATGGAACCACGTAATATGAGATTGAAACTTTCTGCAGATGAATTTCAGTTATTTGGTTAGTCGAGATAGTAATATTCATCTTAGCCAGTTATATTAATACCGTATAACTTACCACCATGGATGTGGATGAAAGAGGAATTAATGTTCCTTACTGTACTTATTCTTGGTCCAACCAATCCCAAAGAGCAGATAGATGTTTTCTTACAACCTCTTATTGCCGAGTTAAATGAATTATGAATATGGGGTCTATGACTTATGATATTGCAAGTAAAACTAATTTTACATTGCATGCTACCTTATTATGGACGATCAATGATTTTCCAGTATACTCAATGTTGTCAGAATGGAGCACGACTGGTAAATGAGCATGCTCACATTGCATAATAGAGTCTGATGCATTTTTATTACCTTGCAGTGGGAATGGATCATTGACCAAATAGACAACTATGGATTCTTACCGGTATCTCAACCTGATTCTGATGAGATAAATAAATACATTGTTAGGACGTGCAAATGTGGTTGGAAGAAAAGTAGTAATTTTGGGAGCTGTCATATTGGAAGTATCCATTCATTCGACATAATTTAGATGTGATGCGTGTTGAGAAAAAAATTCTTCGATAATATCTTCAACACTGTAATGAATGTGCCTGGAAGAACTAAAGACACTGCAAAATTACGTGAAAAATTAAAAGAATTAGTTAGTAGACCAGGGTTACGTCAAAATGAAACAACCAATAATTTTCCAAAGGCTTGTTATATATTGGACAAAGATGGTAAGCAAGCTTTATGTAGTTGGTTGAAAGAAATCAAATTCACAAATGGGTATCCCTCCAATATGGCTCGATGTGTGAATATGAACAAATTAAAAATGTTTGGAATGAAAAGTCATGACTATCACGTGTTCATGCAAAAATTTATTCCAATAGCTTTCCATGATCTACTTCCTAATAATATTTGGCAAGCACTCACAAAATGGAGTTTGTTTTTTAGATATTTAACATCGAGGGTTATTGTGACATCTGATATGCTTCGGCTAGAAATAGAAATATCTTTGATACTATGTAAACTTAAGCATATATTCCCACCCAACTTTTTTGATTCAATAGAACATCTACCAGTTCATTTACCTTATGAGGCACAACTAGCTGGTCCTATGCAGTACAGATGGATGTATCCATTGAATGCTTTTTGAGAAAATTAAAGAATAATGTTTATAACAAAGCACGAGTTAAGGGATCAATATGTAATGCTTATTGTTGAAAAAGTATCTTCTTTTTGTTGATATTATTTTGCTGATAACATGAAAACCAGACATCGCAAGTGTCCAAGAAATTTTGATGATGCTCAGACGATAGACCCATCGATGCTTTCTATTTTCAAGTTTCCTAGTAAATCAATAGGTGCATTTGTTTCTAGATAGTTAGCTCAACAAGAATATCATGTTGCAAGAACATACATACTCATAAAATGTGATGAGGTCAAATCATACATAAAGTGAGTTCACTTCTCTAATAAAACATTTATCCCGTTATATTTGTTTGATATCCTAAATGTCTTAAAATTACTTTCCCATGACAGCTTGTATGGACAACAACTACAACTAAACATCCATCAATTAATGCAAGTGAGGTAGCTAAAAAGTCAGAGGCTGAATTTGCATTATAGTTTCAAATCTATGTAAGTTTGAGAAATTTCCACAATTTTTTGTCCATGTGTATTAATTAATACCTAATTTATATCATAACTACTTTTATAGGTGAAAGATCGTAGATTATCAAATGTGCAAGATGAAAGGATAATAAATCTTGCATCAAAACCCCTCCGTAAAATAATGGTATACTCTAGTTACTGTGTTAATGGTTTCAAATTCCACATGATACAACAGGATTCACACAGATTAACCTATAATTCTAGTGTTTTTAAAGGATATATTGACAATAGTAACACTGAGTTTGATTACTATAGTAGACTTGATAAATCATAGAAGTTAAATATCCTGCATAAGGTTGTAAATGAATCAAACGTTCATGAACAAACTTGGTATTCAGCTTAGTAAGAGCTTGTTTATTTTTGTTCAATATACACAAGATTAATTAATCAAACAAGCTTGAACAACTCGTTAAACTAAACAAAGAAGCTTGAACACATATGTGTTCAGCTCGTTAATGTTCGTGAACAACGTTCGTGAACAATGTTTATGAATCATGTTCATTAATAAAAATTTTATCAACATGCTAAATAAACAAAATAAATAAATAAAATAAATAATTAAGTTTGAATTATCAAGCTTAATAACCAATTAAACTAGCTTGAATTGAGAGCTCGATAACATCTAAACGAACCAAGCTCAAGCCAAGCTTGAATTGAGAGCTCGATAACATCTAAATGAACCAAGCTCAAGCCAAACTTCAAACAAGCTCATAAAAAATAAACCAAGCCAAGCTTGAACAATCATTTCAAAGGCTTGGTTTATTTTAGCTTCGGGTCGGCTCGATTACCTTATCAAACAAGCTTGAACACCCCAAAATTTGGCTCGGCTCGGCTTGTTTACAACCCTACCTCAGCAAAATTATATCCCTTTCCAGTGTAAGATCATAAATAATTAAGCTACATAAGTTCATTTGAACGTGAAAAGGATGACAGTCTCTGAAGCAAAATATGTTAACCACTGTATGTACCATATGTCTCATGAAAAAATCTCTTTTGACTAAAAAAGCATGCATGTGGTAACAAAATCATATGGAACATGGTGAATAGTGTTTGCTGAAACAAATAGTTCAAGCACGCATTAGTGACTCTTTCTATTTTGTGATATTTCATGAAGCAAAATGCATTCAGAAGTACCTGAACAGCAATATCTTTTTACCAATATCTTCAATTATTCGGTGGACTTACTTGCATGTGTCAACAGAGTATATCAAACTTTATGAAAAACAATTATTATCAAGAGCAAGAACAGGAAAAATGAGAGTCCAACGACAACCAACAAAGAAAGTGTTTAACATTTTCGAAATTAAAGATGTACATGTCTTTATCAACTTTCTAAGCATATAAAATCATATAAGATAATAAGATCATTAAACAAGCCAACATTTTACATAAGGTACCATATCTACAGCATTGAATGAAGAAAATGTCATAGAAAATGCAACAAGTGCTACCTTAAATGCAAATGGTAACACAATTAATAACGCAGTAAAAGTATATGGAAATATGTAAATGGCATTGCAGTTTATGTAAATACGAAACAAATTTAAGATAACACTTGTACTTTGAACTTTGCCCTATTGACTTTAACAAAGTTGAAATTTTCATTTAATCATATATCTGTCTGAGAATGCACTCATCATACAATTGAAGAACACATTACTCCAAATTAACTTACCAAGAACACTTCTTATACACTCAAAACCTAGGCATATATTCACACATCTTTTCTTATGACAAAATGATATACTCTCTATAACAATGAAATTCAAAAGACACGGTTAAGAAACTGTCATAGGTAAAAATGAAAAGAAGCAAGTGGAACATGCTTCCTAGGTTCTTGAACTCATGCTACAAGAACGAGCGAGACGAAGAGCCAAGGATGGTATTCCACCCATGCCAACCTCACCACTTGCTACAGGAGCATAATGCTTCCTGCAGCCTGGGCAACGCCCATCTGCCTCCAGAATTTGCTTGTGGCAGAACAGGCAGAGGCGGAAGCCGCAGTTGCAGGGTAGGAAGCTTGAGTCCGTTGGATCTAGATCCTCACAGCAAATAGGGCATGAAGAAGGTGCAGAGAGGATGTTGCGCTGAGACCACCCAGCCGCTGCATAGCGGCGTGCCATGCTAATGGGGAAGCTCCGCTGCTTCGAGAGGTTGGGCAGGCTTTGAGGCCGGAGAGTGTCATCCAGCTTCCAAGCCCTACTGACAGCCTGCTTAACCTCTGGCTTTTCCAAACTCTCCTGGTTATCCTTGTCAGTGTGACCTGGTACTGCAGAAGAATCAGGGGCAGTGTCTCCAGGGTTTGGATCAGGCTGGCTGCCATCATCTCCTAACTCATCCGCTAAGGTTTCCCAATCGTCAACTCCCTCTTCCCCTCTCTCGAAGTTATCATCCCCTTCGACTTCCGCGTCGCTGAGGCTTCTCAACGAGGATGCAAAACTGCTTCCGCTACTAATACTATTCTCAGGACATCCATCAACAGTGCTCCCATGAGTCGGAGAACCTCCTTCGCTGTCGTGCGAATTGGATCCATCACGGTCTGGCGAAACCCGAATTTCCACCTCCTCCTCCTCCTTCAGTCCGAGATCCATCTTCTTAGACAGCACCGGACGAAGGGGAGGCGACGCTGCCGGCGATCTCCTTTCCGACACCACGCAATCCTTGTTCTTCACTGCAGATCGGGAACAGAGACCTCAGGCAAAAATCAAATTTTAAAGCCACACAACGAACAAGAAATCCCTAGGAAACAGAGACCGAGAGATCCGAAAAATCAACTACTCAAAAACAATCATATCCCCAAATCGAGCAGGTACCTTGCGAGAGCCACTGCTCGCGCCGAGCGTCGAGTTTGCACTGCTTCAATTTCGCCGACCGGTGGGTCTAATCTCCCCAAAAAAGAACATCGTTAGGCGTCAAATTGGGATCGAATTGCATGAATTAAGGAGGAACTAAAAGGAAATCGTATTCGCACCTTCTTTTTCTTGGCGATGTCGCGCGAGAGGGCAACGGCGCCGTCAGACACGAATTCGGAACCCATGAAGAGAACACCTTTCCTTCCGGCGCCGGAGACGAAGCGAGTAGAGGACGAGGCAGTGGAAGAGGCGACGAGAGAGCGAAGCGAAAAGGATAAGAAGACATGCTTGCGGTTTTCGCCTTCTTTACATTTTAGTCAGAGAGCGGCACAATTACCGAAATGCCCCTAAGCCCCACGATGGGAGTAAACAGAGCTTACATACCGAGATTACCCGCGATGTGATTGGATATATCGCAATGGGCCACCGTGGGGTGGGTGAGAATTTGGGTCCCGATTGTGCTGATTTTCTTTTTCTTGTTGAGAAAACTTGTCTTTGCTTATTTTTTAGATTTCAGACCCTAAATTTGATTTTTAGCTTTATTAGAAAAAAAAATCTTTATTCTAAGAAAATAAATTTCAAAAATATAAATATAAATTTATTAGAGATGAATGATATGATAAATAAGGAAAATTACAAAGGAAAGTAATACTTTCCAATGAATTAATTTCCCTTGATTATGATCTTGCCTTGTTTTTTTTTATACTTTATATCTAAATTTTACGATTTAAAAACTCGAACTCTCGATGTCAAGATTTAGTTGCGCTCCTATGATCATCTCGTAGTGGGACTCATAGGCAAAGGGGTAAGATTTTACAAAGATCCAAAGGTAAGAGTGAAATAAAATAAAGAAGTTAAACAAACTATAGAGGAAAATCAAATTCTAGTTTTTCCTTTTTCTTTTGTTTTCTTAAGTTCAACTAAAGTTGTTCCAAGGTAGGAAGACACTCTTTTTGACGATATGGATAATTAAGTCCTCTATGAAAGAGATGTTCTTGAGTAAATGGAACATCTTTCAGTGATCAGATTGTACACAAGAATAGAATCAGAAACTCAAGGATCAAATTGAGAAATACATGAAATGGCACCATTGGCAGGTGATTGGGATGGACCGAACTAGACTCAAAAACGTATCGAAAGAGGAAGCAATACTGAAAGTGATAATGAGGTCCTCAACTCTGATGCATAAGTTTAGCTTCCTAAACAATGTTCTGAGAGAATATTTGTCTATAAATGAGAGGATATATATACACTCAATAAGCATGGATGACAATGCACAATGGCTATTTGCCGTAAAAGAAAGCGCTACAGGTCAGTAGAATATGCTAATTCTGCTTCTTTTCTTAGAGTTTTGGCAAAGCCAATGTTTGAGCATAACTAGAAACTAAAACAAAAAAGGAAGAAAAAAAAATGTTGATCAGATGAAGTGGAGCTTTTGCCAGTTAAGTAGAAATAGCCAACAGAAGGGGGAAATGCAAATGTTGCACTTAAATATAAAGCAGTTTTTTTTTTGTCTCATCTTTTTTCTCATTCAGTTGTGATACTTGTGTTTTTTATTTTATCGAAGTAAAGATGCATACTTGGAGGTGGTCGCATGGATGTTGAATATGGAATCTGCACGATGAATAACTAGCCTCTGTCCTCATCGAAGATTAGCTTTATTTTGGATAAAACAGTAGATCTACCACCATCTCCTCTCAGACAGGGAAATGAGCTGAAAATCAATGAACAGGAAATTAAATCCTGCAACCATGTCAACTTATGGTGAAATCCAACAGACTATGAGAAGAAAGTCTCTACAAGAAGTTATTGTGTTCAAGTTTGCTACAAGATCAAACTTGTACTTGCTGTCAGCCTAGGAATACTGCAAAATAAACAATTTTCTATTTTTATACAATCCTTGTTATGATATCCAGATAATAGGCACTAGAACCTGACTTGTGCTTTCGATTAAACAATGTACTTGTTGTTTTCTCTTTTATAGATTTGATAGACATGTTTAAGCACACAAATCCAAGTAGTACAGCATTTCTATAGTAGGTCAAATCTCAATTTACTGCGTTCTAACAATAAAGTGATGAGAAAATTTCACTAACCTGGCGAGCAACCTGTGCCATCCTCCTGCTGTCTCTAGATGATTCCACTACCATGCTAGATTTGTGGTTCTCCACGATAACATTATCATTGTCCATTTTTCTTGTGGACACATTTTCTTCATTTTCTTTATCCATATCTCTCGGAGACATGTTTTCCACATTGCCTTTGTCGACATTTTTCTTAGACATTTTTTCCTCTGGGGATTTGGAACCAACTTTACTATCCATGCATCCTCTCTTCCGCTTCCTCTGAAAAGTGTATTTGAGTAATTTGGCACCTTCGACTACATCAGATTCAGTTGGTTTGCAAGGTTCGTCTTTATGATCACTTGGTGGTGCATTAGTTGTTTCTTCTAATGTCACAGAAGTATCAAGATTCTGTTCTAAATTACAATATGATTTTGTTGACATTTTCTGTTCTGTTGTTCTGCCATTTTTACCATCATCGTCTGAAACAGAATCATCAATCAACACTCTTGCATTCATTATGAGTGGCTCTTTTAGACCATTTTCTTGGCAAGTGGTTCCACTGCTCGAAGAGTTGCATGGCTTTAGGATGGTTGCACTTGCCATTACTCCATTGCCATTGGAAAGCCCCAAGTTCTTTTTCCTGAAAGATCTGTCCAAGTTAGTCTTCTGATTTTCTACTGATTCCTGGTCCTCTCCAGGCATTTGCGCTGAACAGTTTGGAGAAGCTATTCTGCCATTCCTGTGCATATTTTCAGCAGATTGATCTAGATCACTTTGCCTGACCATGGAATAACTAGTCTTTAATAATCCACGAGGCTGCATGCCATGAAGGGTATCAGAACTTGTGGGCCACGTAAGGAATTTTCGTTGTCTCGTATTTCTTCTTCTTAACCTTTTTTTGGTGGCACCAAACTTTTGGGGAAAGGCCCCTTCGGCCTTCTTTTTCACACACATGGTTGTTGAATTTGATTCCTGATCATGAATTTCTTCAAATCCTTGTGTCCTATGAATGCAACCATCTCGATAAAACTCTGGCTCTTTGTTGCTTTGTGTCATTGATGCAGAGTCCAGATTGCCGCCATAATGATTTGACCTGACCAAATTTCTCATGGGTTCATGTCTCGTCACATCTTTGGTGAAGTAGCAGCTAGAATTCTTTATACTTTTATGCCCATTTGGAGAGTGAAGGCAAGAACCCGATTTGTATATGTCCTCCCGAATATTATACTTCTTGCAACTTACACTGCTACCAGGTTTTTTCTCATCAAGACATTTGGTTTCAATATCGCTCTTATGGTCCAATTCAGAATTCAGTCTCCTTACTTCCGATTCAAGATAATGTATCGTATCGTTTGCTTCTCTGAGTTCAACTTCCAGTTCTTTAATCTTCTTTACCTGAGACAAGTTTGCCTTTTCTGATTCAGTGATCTGTGAAGCCAATACACTTTATCAGTGACATCCTTCAGCCTCTACTTCGGAAGAGAGAATAAGTATTTAGCTTTTGACAATAGCAAAAACACTTTCTTTTCAAACAAAAAATAATTTTATACTATAAAATTAAATACAACAAACTAACAATTCAAATGAGGATCCATTCCAAGACCAGTCAGCTCCAAGGGCTAAACCAAGAAAAGTCCATCTGTGCATATCAACTGATCGACAACAATCCAACCCGAGTGACTCAAACCTATTAACCCGGATCTCAATTTTCTCCAACGAAAACTCTTTTAAGCAAATATAATTGGATGTTTGGACTATAAAATTAATGAATCAATGCCTTCGCCTATTGGCTTACTAGTCTGGGTTTTAAAGACTAACCAAATTGCAGACTAGACATACAATTCAAGAAAAAGAAAAAAATAACGAGGTATTTTATACTCGGTTTGCTAGATTATAGCAAAAGTGAAAATATACAACAATCATGCTAACATCACTGGTCTGTGCATAAGAAACAAACAAGTATTTAGGTCTGATTTAGTTGACAGTGTTTCTCTTTAGAAGTTCCAGGAAGTTTTCTAGTAAGAACATAAAAGTTCACTGGATGTCAGAATGGGATACAGCAAAAGCCAACAGTCAAAAAAGACAAGGCAACGATGGAAAGGTAATGCTCATATAATTCAAACAAGAGAGGTTGTGTAAAATATGTTGTATGATCACCAAGAACCTTTTAAATCAACAAGAATACCTTGTCAGACTCTAGTGCGCAATACTCTATTAAATAAAATGTTAGGTGTTAAAGCCAGGTTGATTCATTCCCATTTAGTCTCACATGGTCAAGTGTGGTGGGCATCTCGTATGTATTTATATTAAAGGGGAATCCCTCACACATATGTGGGTAGTCATTATGGAATTAACTAGGTTCGCCTGCTTTATCACATACCAGAGCTTCAAATTGTACCTCTAAACTTCATAGGAATAAGGCATGCTGAAGCAAGGTTGCTCCACAGCCATAATTTTGCATGGTCAAGCGTGGGCATTCTAGGACATCCCAAGAGGCAAAATATGTGTGTGTCTAATTAGGCATGGCAATGAAGATATAAGAAATATTCAATGGCTAAAGAAGATAGTAATTAGCTGATGGAGGTTTCCATTGTTCTCTAATCAGACAAGTATCTGAGTTTTGGTTATTGAAAGAGGTTTATTTATTTTCGAAGGGGATAGTCTAATATGGTAAAGTTCTAGATACAACCAATTATAGAGCATTTTAGAACCAAAATCACCTATAAGCTATGAAGGGAAAAGAAAAGATTGATGCACATCATAAAATCTAAAAAAATAAAATAAAACAAAAGAAAAACTAAGGAAGTAGCTTTTGCCTTGATCCACATTTTTTTACCAAGGTAGGATTATATAATAGGTAAGGGAAGTTTTTCTTGGGGAAACAACTATTCTGAGAGAAACTATCACACAACAACATAAAAGGGTGTTGTCACCAACAATGGCCTTTGGTCTTGGAATGTGCTCTGTCAGCCCTCGAACCAATTTTATAGGAAATTGATTTCATCATTGATAGAAGGGTAAAGGCCCAAGTAACCTAAAATCTTAAGTTTCTAATACAGATGTAGCTTGAACTTTCAAATTTTCCAATTTGGTGCATTGAACTTATAAATGTGCTTCAATTATACCATTAGTTGATCCATGTTAAATTCCCTATTATCTTCGCAGTTGGCACATTCTTGCCATAGGAAGTTCAAGGTTTTAAACAATACATCACATGTATGCCTTCAACCCATTATGTTTCATTCGGAAGTACAAGTTCCAGCTTCTCCTTCCATGGCATCTACTGCATAATCAGCTTTGGCCTCTTATCCAAGGACTTCTCTGAGGCCTCTAGTTCTCCTTCATGGGCTTTGTTGCATAGGGCTTGATCTACAGGCCATGCTCACTGGAATGAGAAATTCCAGCTCTCGCCAAAGTGCAACCCTCTCCGGAATATAAAATAATAGGAAATTCAGTAGATACGTCCTCAAAAGTTCCAACTCTAAACTATACTATAACAATTGTCCCTTATAGCATCAATCTAATTACTAGATAGCCTTCCTTTTTGCAAAACATGTCATAATATGTCTATGAACTCAATTATCAGCTTTTCATAAGAGAATAAAAGATTAATCATGGTTGTCTGTGCTAATGTCTAACGTCAGTAGAGTATGCTGAAATAAGGTCATTTGCACAATATTACAATATGTCAAAACACTTCATTGTACCTTAACAAATTATTCTAGGGATGGCAACCAACAGGAGACAAAAAATGATCCAATAGGAAAACGAAAAATGATGTTTAACTACAGTGTGCTTCTCTTCTGCCTTATTTTCTTCTCTCTTCCTCAAGCTATGTACAATAGCAGTACCGTATTTTCTTTCTTTTGAACTTTTATTTTTCATGTAGATCATGCCTCAAATATTGTGAACTTAAATGAGTTCCAATTAGTTCACCCATCAATCTGTCAAATAATCTAGTGATTAGAACTTGACAGGGCTGTCTGACTAAAATCTAATAACTATGACCAAATTCATTATCATCCACCACTTCAAGGCAATGCCTTTCTATGCTGCAACCTCAATCCTCACACACAACTGAATGAACCAGAACCAAATAGAAAAAAATCAATTTGAACAACACAAAATCACCAAGCAAACCAATTCAATTTAAGATAACACTCTGATGTAACTTGAGATGGAATCAATGTGTAAACTTTCTTGTCTAGTAGCAAATGGACCAAGTAACGTGTCGAAAGTGCACAGAAATATAAACCTTTACATTTCTGATTGTATAACTTACCCACTAAATGACCTCTCGAATCCAGAATGTTTGCTCGCTAAATAAAATAAGATTGCATTCCCTCAAAACTCATCTAGGAGAAATTAGAAGATAGAATGAATGAATGACATTTTACAGAAACACAATTAAACATCATGAGAGTTAGATGATAGATGACCAAAGTAATTTTGGCCAATTAAATGTCTCAATGATTACTTGTCCTATTTGTGGTTGCAGGAACTATAAAGGACTGATATTTCTAGATCACTGTAACGTTATAAGTTGATGGCATTTTAGTACTTAAAATTTAGGTTCTGATTAAACTTTGCAGATTCTAAGTATCATTCATAACCGTTCTTCTAACCCTTAATAGACTTGAGAAAACAACAACAATATGGAAGACAAGTAATTGTTGGCAACAAAAGCTAATAAAACACTTTGAAAAACATGTGTAGGTAACAAACACATATTCAACTTGTTAAAAACTTGAAAAGGCAACTAGCGTTAAAGGAAATAGTTAGTAAAAGAAGGGTTTACATCATGAGCGTAACAAGAACATTATGTTAGCATCCTTTCTTAACATTCGAAAAACAAACATTTGTTGGAAGTGACAAGAGAAAACAGCAAAACTCAAGCCCTAATGGCCAAAAATAATGAGCCAATTTCGACCTAGAAATCGCATCACAGAAAACCTTGTGCATCTAGAAATGAAATCCAAAGAAGAAAGATCTTGCCAGAAAACGTAACTGAACAACAGTAAGCAGTGTGAGCTAGGATAAATAAAGGCGGCACCTTTGCCTCCATGATCGCCTTCAGACGAACAAGCATCGCCAACGACTCTTCCTTAACTAGCGACAGGTTCTGCTGCAGCTGGAGCGCCCTCCGCTCCGAGGCTAGAATCCGAGTCGCCGACTCCTTCGTCGTGTTGAAGATAATGTCCGCGTAAGCCCTCTTCAGCGCCGTCATTCTCTGCTAAACCCCCGGAAAACACGAGCATAATAAGAAAGAACCGCAATCGTGGCAAACGATCAATCGAAACCATCACAAAAACCGGCATCGCGGAGGGCAACCAAAGAGGAAGAAACAACAACAAAAAAATACACAAGCGAAAGGTGGGTGCTTTCTCTCCCGATTTAGCTGTAGTAAAGCCATACCTGGACCTCGTCGGACATCGGCGGCGCTTGGCGGTTGAGGGAGGCTGCGGAAGGAAGCAAGAGAGCAGGGAATAAACGAGAAGGAAGAAGAGAGGTTGAAACGACTGCTACGGCCTGCGGATTTCCTTACGCCTCTTCTCTTTCCGTTTTCTGCCCTTGTCTGTTATGACGCGGATTGGGCAGCAGCAGCGTTATTTACGCTTTTGCCCCCGCCGTTTGATGCGGCCTAAAATATCCTACTGCATGCCCGCAGACAGAATACAGCTTCGATCACTACCGTTCCCTGCCGGCCCCACAAGATAACCCCATAGTGCGCGCCACGTGGTAAATTTCCATTGGATATGAAAATGAATGTGTCCGAAACTAGGTTCCCTCGCTGTGTTGGGTCAAGCAAGGTCCACGTCGGTCTTTCAAATGAAAGGTCAGCGAGTACACGTGGCGGGCTTGTAGGGAGTATAAAATCTGTATCGTGTCCGAGTAATAGAAGCCTAGCTGTCAGTTTCCAAACTGAAAGTTGAACCATTCCGGTTCGGGAAGACCGTTGGGGACCGGGTTTTCTTGTCTTGCTCATGTCGAAGGGAATTTGAATCTGCATATGGAGAAGAAATTTCAGTATTATCCATTCCACGTAGATTATTTTTATAATTTAAAAGATCCGTGCCACCATAATTTAAAAGATACGTATCATATTTTCATTATACCTTTTTCTTTTTTATTCTACGCGTTTAAAAATCCATTTTCTTTAATTTATGTTATTGAATTAAATCTGAAAGTATAAATATATTAAAAAGATTTATAAAAGTATATTAATTTTTCAAATAATTTTAAATTAAAATTAATATATTTTTGTAAATCTCCCTAATATATTCATACTTTTGTATCTTAATTCAATAATGTAATAATTAAGAACAATAAATTTATAAATTTATAAAATCTTGAAAAAAAAATCACAAACTAATTATAAAATCTAAAACAATGATAGTCATTAGTTAACATCACTAATGAATTTCTAAGACTCACTTAATTCAAAAGATATCAAATTTTTGAACGGTGTATAATTCATCGGCCAATTTTGTTCGAACCGGCCTCCGGGGATATCTTTGCTTCGGAACAAAACAATTAGAATTAGGCTCGGTCAACCGGAATATGTATTATCCATATGGGGGATC
>JBBUKS010000002.1:8765400-8775662 GCA_038050645.1 Hedychium gardnerianum | reverse complement strand
GCGCTTGCCTTTGTCTGTGCCCCGATCCATCTCCTGACGGGATCAGGATGACCTTCTAGCTTCGTGGGATGGTGAGTGCGCTCGCTGGTCGGACTAACGATCAGAATGATTCTTTTGATTCGCAGGGCGGGGGGATCATCGAGTGGGCTTTGGCGATGATCTTCGCAGGAGTGCTCGTTGCTCATCCACCACCGCAACCCCCATGCATATTGTTCATATTCGTGGATGGAATGTCCTTTCGATTGATGAAAAGAACAGAACCGACCCGTCACTTTAGGTAACCACCGGCCTGATTGAGGACTCGAGGTTGGGGTGACTCTTACTGTTTGTACTCATTTGTCTCTTGGTTATGACGACTGCTGATGATTTGATCGAGCCTCTCTGTTCCTCAGGGGAGGTGGAGGAGTCCTTCTCTCCGATTGAGTGTCGACGTGACTCGGGAGAAGAGCTTCTTTCTTCCTGGACATCTGAACTTCTTCCACATTGACGTATTTCACGGTCCGACCCAATAGACTGTCGAAGTCGATTGGGGGTTTCTTTACCAGAGACTGAAGAAGTCTCCTTCGGCCAATCCTTGAGAGAAGACGTTTATCAATATATCTGAAGTGATCGTTGGGATGTCCTAAGCCGTCCGGTTGAACCGCTAGATGTAATCCTTCAATGCTTCCTTTGACCCTTGTCGAAAAGATAATAGATTCAGTGGAGTCTTTTGGTACCTTCGACTGTAAGAAAAATATTACAGGAATACGGTCTTGAAGTCTTTGAATGACCGGATGGAGGAAGCGAGGAACCTATTGAACCACATCTGAGCCGAGCCCGAGAGAGTGGTTAGAAACATATGACACTTGATGCCATCCGTGGATTGATGCATCAAAACTACATTTCCAAATTTGCAAAGATGATCTTCGGGATCAGACACTCCCGTATATTCCTCCATCTGCAATAGTCAGAAATGGTGTGGCAACACATCCTCAAGGATGTTCTTCACAAATGGGACCCCTAGGGATCCTTTGGTTCCACGATGGCGGGTGCTTTCCCCCCAGGGGGTCACAGGGGGAAGGGGGAGGGCGTCTTTGTCGCAAAGGATCCCATGGACATTTCGCGCCGAGCCATTACCCCCGCGGGGGTTTTTGTCGGAGTTTAAAAAAGCTCCATAGGTAGGTCGCTACGACCTATGGTCGGGAATCGAAGATACTTTTGCGGAGGTTGCAAGTAACTTCAGGGGCGAAGGATTCGCCGATAGCTGCTTCTGCACCACTTCGTATACTTTGGCTACAACAAGCTGGTCAAAATCTTCTCGCATCATGGTAATAACCGTAGGTATGCCAGTGTCGTCCATCCTAACATCTTAGTTCATGTGTATGTTCCCACAAATGATGTCAATTTGTTTCTGCCTGAAAACGTTAATAGGTGAGCCACCGATGAGATGGAGTCTTCGTTGACTAGTCTTCGAACGTCAAGGAATCTTTGTATTCGAAAGGTGAAATCCACCAGTCCTGTAGAGGAGAAGGGGAGAGCTTAAGGGTTAAGATGATGACTGGAGATGTCCTGGCATAGTCACTTCGATACCCAAGTCAGTAGTTGATCGATCGGAGAAGAGAAATAGTAATAGCGTGCAGGGAAGGAAGAGTGATGTAGATGATCACATACCTCCGTATGTAGAGGCCGTAATGCTTTTATACTACTGTCTTTATTACTTCTCTCATTATGTGTGTATTAATTACTGAAGCGACATGTATCATACACCAACAAGGGAAACGCCTTGTCATATCCTGCGATATCAATACTGCCTCCATACGCTTTGACAACCCTGGTAAGGCCCTCTGTTCTGGTGATGTGAGCTCCTTGCTAGCTTTAGTTAGCTAAGCAGTTGAGTAACAAGGTTGTTGGGCTAAGGGGTTTGGTCTATTAAGAGCATTGACCCGGGAATAAGAGATAAGATGCCTCAAGTCGATTAGAGATTTGTCAGAGAGCTCTGGGTCGGTTGAGGGTGTCTCTCGATGGGCGACGCTGAGCTCGATTAGGGGCATCTCCCGGTTGAGGGAGCTAAGCCCGGTCGGCAGACTTCTCCCATTTGGCAGGCTTCTCCCATTTGGCAGGCTTCTCCCGGTGGGCGGTGCTAAGTCCGGTTGGGAGCATCTCCCGGTTGAGGGAGCTAAGCCGGGTTGGCGGGCTTCTCTCGATTGACGGGCTTCTCTTGGTCAGTGGCGTTAAGCCCAGGCATCTCCCGGTTGAGGGAGCTAAGCTCGGTCAGCGGGTTTCTCCTGGTAGGCAGCACTGAGTCCGATTGGAGGCATCTCCCAGTTGAGGGAGCTAAGTCCGGTAGGCGGGCTTCTCCTGGTTGGCGACCTCATAGAACTTTGACTTATACCTCAACGTAAATACATAGACCTTTGACTTATATCTCAACGTAAATATATAGATCTTTGACTTATATCTCAGCGTAAATACCCATCTTCGCTTACATGAATATCTACATTGACTCCCCACATCATCAAAGAAGATGATATCGACTTGAAGAACAAACTACTCCCTCGAGCTCAAAATGGAATGCATTATAGAAAGCCAGCTCAAGAGGATGAGCTGGAGCTTCAGCAGTCAAAAAGTAAATGGATGGAAAAGTTGATAGTGAGATAAATGTGTTATGAATTAAGTGGGCTAGCATAGTTTTAATGAAACTAAAAGGTGAGAATAAAATACTCTCACTGTAGTTGAGAATCAAATCTAAAATGAGTGATGGATATAAATTTTTTATAGAATTAATTGTTTTGACGAATTAAAAACTTGGATTATAAAAAAAGAAGAAAGGTGAGAATAGATTTCATAAAAGCAGTAAAGTTTGGGATGCTATAGCATTGAATTTTTAAATTTTAAGTTCCTTTTAACTTCTAATCCTTCCATATCACTTTCTTCCTAGATCAATCATGAACTGTCTTAAGAACCATATTTCTATTTTTCACTATATGATTACTTATTTACTATTTACTAATCTTATTTATAGGGCATGATCTACTATTTACTAATCTTATTTGTTTGACATTTTCTACGTTTGGACTTCTTTTGTTTCTTTTCTGTGCATGCCGCGGTTACTCTGATGTTTTCCTGAAGAAATATGAAGAGCTTGCTAATCAGCGAAAATGGAAACAACCACTCAGAGATACTACAAAATATGTCCGTTATTGATTCTCATAAAATAATTCACATTACTATCTTGTCATAGTAATCTTATTGATTCTCAAAATATGTCCGTTATATGTTTTCCTTGAATCTGATCATGATGTAGCTATAAGCATATAGGAGATTGAAAGGGATTGAAATTCCTATTCTTCTATTTGAACATGGTTTATAGTTAACCAAGCTCACGAGTGCCTGAGGATAATGCAACCTTCAGCAAATTCAAACATGATTTAGATCTGACATGATTTAGATCTGATTGGATTTTGTTTAACTTCAGTCATTTATGTCCGGACTAAATTAATAGAACTAATCGCATTGGCACGAGTGCACGCATAGATTTTGTTTTTGGCAAGGCTTAATATCTACACAAAGGTTTAAATCAACAGAATAGAATGGATACCTCAAATAAACAGGACGAGATTAATACATCGAAATATTACATCGAGATAAAAGTAATTGATTGATATTGTACAAGCAAATTGTAAAAAAAAAAACACAAAGAAAAGGAAACAGTTTTAACTACATGATTGATTCAGTGGAGGAAGTAACCAAAGAGGAGGGCAGAGAAAGCGGCGATAGCAGCAGCAGGCGCAGAAACGGAGGTGCTAGTGGCTCCGGATGCAGGGCCGGGAGCAGGAGCTTCCGCCGCGGCGGCCTTCTCTACGAATGAGGAAGCCATGACGACGGCCACCGCGGCCACGGCGAAGAGCCTGAGCTTGAGAGCAGCCTCCATTGCAGAGAAGAGAGGGATCGGATAGGATCGGCGTGCAGGTAGTTGTGAAGGAGAGGAGGGGTTTAAATAGCAGGCGACGTGAAATCCAAATCTAACCAAAGAAGCTTCAAAATATAGAATTTGAGGGCTTAATGGATGCCAAAATTTTGAAATCGGTTGGACCAAAGTTTCCGTTGACTTTTCCAAATGTTTTTGGCCTCGAATTAATCTGGTTGGTTAGGCGTCAGAACTGTAGATTTTCTTTTTTTTAAAAAAATCCAGATATCCCGTCTGACGCCAAGTAAAATAATGATTAAATTTTACCAAAAAAAAGAAAGTGATTCTATGAATTTTATCAAAATAATAAATTTTGTTTTAAATAAAAGATAATTTCTCAACCGTTAAATATGACTTTAAATAAATCCACATCTTAAGATATAAAAAAGAAAAAAATATATTAATATATAAATTTTAATTTCTATTTTATAAAAAAAAGAAAAAAAATCTTATTTAAAAAGAAAAAAATATAATAAAAAATGATTAATCCAAAATAATATACAGATATCGATAAATCCTCATATATAAATATTAAAATTATCCTAAATATCATAAAAATAAAAATAATAAAAAATAATAAAAAGACTCTGAAAAAAAATTAAATAATAAAATTTGAACTCGAAACTCAGCGATGGTGAGTTTTTCATAATAAATGTAAAATTTTGAATTTTGTACGTATAATCACTAATAGAATTTGATTTCGAATCTCAAGTCAAAAAATAATATCCTTTTAAAATTCAAAGAATTCTATTGAATTTTATAATGAATTAAGTTTTGATCATCGTCTTACTGTTTACCATCGCAATTAAATCTAGGGGCACGTGAACAAAGTAAGGATGGAGGATGAAGTTAAATTAGGTTGCATTTATGGATAACATTCTTCTCATAATCCATTTCCATATTATGTAAAAAATAATAAATCATAAATAACTATTAATTCAAATAATAATCAATATATAAAAAACTATTAATTAAAAATTAACTCTTAAATTTCATAATAATAACACCTCATACATAAATTAATTATCCATCCCAGGAGATAATTTGATTGCATTCAGCTACCATTATCACCATCTAAGATATATAAAAAAAAGAAAGTGATATATTATAAATAAGAAAACTCTTATATAATTTTATAATTTCTCTCTCTCTCGTATAAGTATTTTCCTTCCAAATAAATCACTTTTTAATGATATCAATAATTGGAGGGTAAAATAGTATAACTGTTTAAATTTCGAGATATTTTAAATATCCTAAAGCTCAAGGGGTATGTCGAAAAGTCATGTACGCTTGGGAGTTGAAATGAAAATTTTCCAAATTGCGCTACGGGATCTCGATCTCAAATCTCCCGGAGTTCTCCCTTCCGCCCCATCGCGAACCTTGTCACCTCCATTGCTGTCTAGCCAGCCTTCTCCCAGTTTCTTCCTCGATCAACAGTAACTTCCACAACCTTTGGTATCTTGTTCTTCGCTGGCGCAGTGAGCCAGCCTCTCCTCTCCCTGATTTGGAGCAGCGAATTCGGGATTCGACGCACTTCACCGATCGAGCGCCTCTTTTCCCCCGATCCGCAACACCGTGGAGGAATCCCAGCCGCGAGAAGAAGAGTTGAAATTCTTTTGCAAGTGGTCGGGCAACGGTCGCGAGCATTCAGTGTTCCTCTTCTCTCCTTGATCCGCCAGCAGCCTCGGTTTCTTCCCTTTGCGATCTGAAGCAGGTGGCCATTGTGGTTAGGTATTTCCCTCTTTTTTTGTTTCCCCTTTTGAGATAAGGGGTTTCCCTCATAATGGTTTCAGTATGTTTGTGTTTTTTTTTTTACTTTCCTTCATGTTCTTGTTCTTGTGTTTCCCTCATAATGGTTTCAGTATGATACTAATTATAAAATTTACTTATTGTTATGTGCTTTTTTACAATGTGCCAATATGGATTTATGAATTCTATGCTTATGTATATCTTGTTTGATTGTATATGTATTATGTTTTGGCTTTTTTTTTTGTTTCAATATAAAATATGATGCTGCTCGTTATTGTTATGAATTTAGTTATGAATTATAATATGTTTACTTGTCATTGTAAATTTACTATACTATACTTTGCTAGATATATATGTTAGTCCTTTATATATATATTAATTATAAAATTCTTCTAATGTTGCCTGTCTAATGCTCAGGTGCTATGCAGTGAGTTGACCACCTACCCCTTGAGCCATTTTTTTTTAAAACTTTGGTAACTAGCTTTGTAGTTAACGATAAATATCTAAAATTGGCGTGAACAAGTATGTAGGAGAGGTTTAAAGCAACAAATTCACACAATGAAGATATCAAACTTCAAATGCCTCCAAGAAGAGAGACTTAAAGGGTAATTAACAAAGATTAAGAGAATAGATTAGTAAGGAGACTAAGAGAAGAGTAAAGATAGATGAGGCAAGAGTGAGTCTGTGAGACTTGCATTACTCAGTGTGGGCTGTAGGCCATCTATCAGGTGGAATGGATGAAATATATTTTAGTTGCATCCCCTGCGTCTTGAGCTCAACATTATGATGGAGTATGCATTTCCTGCTTCAAGTGAAAACAACACCTTAGTCCCTGGTCATCAGTTCTTTTTTCTGTATTGTCAATATACTTTGTTGGATCTCATACTAATTTTTGTCTTGACATGCATTCTTTTTCTCTCCCTCTTTAACTTTGAAGCATACAATTAATGGAAACCTGTACAAGTTATAGATTCTGAAAATGCTAAAATATTGTCTACTAATAAAAAAAATAACCTCCTTTTTTTTTCCGCCAGTCAATCAGGCACATGTCAGGCTGTTTGGAACTTATTCTTGCAGCTATTTGTACACGTCATAGTGATTATGTTTCCATTTTTTGGACACTTTTGATGCAGGCTGAAATAAGTGTCAAGATGCAAGACACCGATAAAGAAACATTTGACTTGGGATTGTTTGTTGGGGAGTTGACTTTAGATGAAGATGCAAGCAGGTTCTTTTTTAAGTATCCTTTCTCTTGTTAGAGTATTTCAAATCTATAACTGTTTTGGTGGATGTGAATGTATCTTGGACATCTTTTGAGAATAATTAAAAGCATACTTATTGTATTTGTATGCTAGATATGGTGAGCTATATTGGTCATTTTAAAACTTATTTCAAATTACTTTAAAGCTACTTTGCCTTTCACATAACCATCCATGCACTTTGGTGCTTGCATATTAGATATATAGATTGCTCAGTTTTCATCTATCTTCTTAATATATATACATATTTTTTTAGAGCTCAGTTAATCTGCTTAATTTTTTCTTTATTGCATTTCCTAATTATCATTTGAGTATCTAAATGCTATGCTTTTGTCTTGAATTACACCATTTTGAGAGTTTTCAATGGTCACAATTAAAACTTTAGGACTAGGACTAGCATGGTATAGCCAACAACTGAATAGGGAAATCTTTAACTTTACAAATTTTGCTCTTATCTGAAGCTAGGAACTCAAAAATGGATGAACAAAATGTTAGCAGTTGAAGAGCATAGCCAGTGACTGAAATAGGAGAATTTTTGAACTTTGGCCTCAATTTTTTCTTAAATTTGAAGTTAGGAATTCAAAAGCCGAGTAACTTGTGGCTCGTAGAAGAAAGTAGTGGAGATATTTTCTTGATGTTAAAGGATTGCACATATTCTTGTGAATAAAACCAATGAGGCTGAATTTAGTGTATGAACTGATAAGGTTATAATGCCAAAATTGATTTCACCCGTTTGTTCGGTACCAAACTCCTCACATGACCACCCAACTCTAATTTTCTCGTGATATGTAGTTTTTGATTAATTAATTTCCTGTCTAGCATGAGTATGTGGTGTTTTGTAAGTTATTATCTACTATGTTAAACTTATCCTGAACATGTTCCTCTTTATTAGAGTTCCATGTTTCATTAATTAAATTATGGTGTTCCATGTTAAGCTTACCTTGAACTTGTTCCTCTTGATTAGAGTTCCATTCTATGATTAAATATTATTTCTTATGTTCAGTGATGATATTTCTTTGGAGGGATTGCAAGAAGAACTTGAAGAATGCAAGAATGACAAAGTAACTATCACCTTCATCTTAAAAGTTTAAGAATTAAATACTTAGAAATATGGGGCTGTAGGATAGCCAGATCCTGATTTATACATTTCGTTATAAACATGATAAGTTGTTAGGGCCATCTCAATTGTACTGCCTTCTGTTATATTTCTTTGATTGTTAGTGATTCATGATTTTTGTAAAATGTTTGTAGTTGATTTAGAAAAATTTGTGAGCTTTGTAAAATGTTTGTAGTTTTACATAGCCTTTTTTAATCTCCTTTTGATTTTGCAGAAAGCTTGGTTGTTTCTTTTTTTTGTCTATAATGTATAAGTTAAGTAATTCTGTGTATAATCCTTTTGTCTATGGTGTTGACCCGATTTTAATTTGGATTTCAATTGAACATGCAATTGTGTTTGTTATCAAAAGCTATGTTTCTTAGTCAAAGTAGCATTTAAAATACTGAATCTAACATGAATCTGAATCCACTAAGGGCACATTTACTTTCTGAATATATAGTAGTTAGGAGGAGTATGCAAAAAGCTGATATGCTTGTCATGATCCCGAAAAACCAATTTGAATCACGTTTCTGCTATGACATGTTTAATTTCAGGTTTGGGCTTGTATAAGCCTAAAAACCCAATTTGAACCACTTCAAGGAAATGAGATTTATCAAAAAGGGATTCATGAAAAATAATGTACAATGATTTATGAACCTTTGGCTGATCCTACCAAACTTTTTTGAAACCATGATATCACTATATATATACCTCAGTTTGAGATAGCAACTGTTAGAGAAATGGTGCCCACTAAATGAGAAGACTCACAAAACATAATGTAATTATGATGATTAAGAAATTGGACAAATAAATGCACTTTCCTCAAAGCAAATTGGAATATGCTTGCAAAAAAATATTGAGTGGTCGATTGTACGGCAATCTGAATGTTAGTCTATTGTCTGGCTGTATAGCATTTGTTTGTATTAGGGTCAATTACCTGGATTATAGTATTCATCAGTGACATTACTTTTTTCCAAGTTGTTCCTTTTCTGAATTAAATTTATTTATGCTTGTTTGTGAGCTTTCCTTTTCCTTTAGCTAAATATTTATAATTATACTTTTTTTCCCCTATAGCTTCATGTAATTATATTAACTGTTCATAATTGACTGTTCTACAGGAAGTCGCCAATATACTTTCTAAGGGCACAAAGCTACGAGAATACACAAAAGGTGTCGAGAACAATGTACGCCAAGTTGAATTGGACTCGATTCAGGTTGGTATATTTGCTTGCAGAGCTTTATAAGCCTTGTGACTTTTAAACTGAATTTTATGGAGTAAGAAATATTTGAAAAAAATGATGATCTGGGTAGGAATATATTTTTTTGGTGAAAGATCAGTAACATGTATTTTATTAAAAATTATAAATGTTCATATATGTAAAGAAACTATACTTTTGGTTTGCTATATATACGGGATGATTTTTTTTTTTTTTTATAAATGGAAGTTTGACATTTTCTCTAATAGGCCGAGATACAATTAAGAAAATATTATCTTAGGCCATTGCATTGAGAGTGACAACATAAGAAGGAGGTTTTGTTTCCATCTTGTATAAAAATCTTTTCCGCTTTAACATTTATAGGACTGTGTAGGGGATGCAGATTGAGCTTGAATTTGAGGAAATTACTGTTTTGTAATTATTTATTTATTTATTTATTAGTTGCAATATATATAAACATGGTTGCATATAAATTTATCCAAGATGAATGACATTGTTAAGAAAATATTATAGGCTTTAGCATTGAGAGTGATTACATTGAAAGTGCATATTTTCTCTAATAGGCTGAGATATAGTTAAGAAAATATTATCTTAGGCTTAGTATTGAGAGTGGCAACATAAGAAGGCGGTTTCTTCCTCATCTTGTGTAAAATCTTTTCTGCTTTAATATTTATAGGACTGTGTATGGGATGAAGAAGGAGCTTGAATTCGAGAAAATTACTTTGTAAACTTGCCTTATTTATTAGTTGCAATATATATAAACATGGTTTAATATAAATTTGTCCAAGATGAATGTTATTTTTAAAGGTATTGAGCTAATATGGTCATTAATGCAGAGGTTTAGTCCTATATTGGTATCTTAGATATAAGGTTTCTATTTTCTTATGTAGCTTATTTATTAATTTCAATACATACAGACATGGCCGGTCCCAAGCCCGGATAAAGGAGGAGGGTTGCGTTAGGTTGTCAGCCAGCGTTAAACTATGACAAATTTC
>JBBUKS010000002.1:8747377-8765338 GCA_038050645.1 Hedychium gardnerianum | reverse complement strand
CAGAGAACGCCCAACAACTTCCTATAGACACCATCAAAGGTATAATTAATTAGCATACCTGTTCAGATCATTGAAACGAACTCTTGCAAACTTGATAGGAGCTTGTGAATGAGTCAAACGCTTGTCAGCAAACTTAATAAATAGGAGCTTGTTTGTATTCATTTAATATGCACAAAGTTAAATAAATGAATAAACTTGAACAACTCTTACAAACAAGCTTGGACAGTGATTTGCTTTGGCTCCTTTACCTCCCTAGCTATCATCTTATTCTTAACAGTACGAATAGCAAGCGAAAATCTCCATTTGGTGAGTCCATAGATCTATCAGGATTTAAAGGTTTCGATACTAGCAGTAGATGAATATATAGATCTAGCAAAATTCTTAGGGGCTAAAGAAGAGGTAGAAATAGATCCCCCCATACCAGTTACGTACTCCAAACAGCACCTCTTTTGTAAGTCTAACGAGAGCTGAAGAAAAAGGGAACTGGAAAAACGTTCTTCAAACAAAATTAAGAAAGATATCTAACTTTACTATCACTGACCACACACACACACACACACAAAATAAATAAATAAATAAATAAAATTAAAAAATCTGAAGTCCACAAAGGAAGGAAGAACTCTTAATTACTCACCGCAACTGCCCTGATTCTTTACGGCGACGACGGCGCCCTTCTGCCTCCAATCGATGGAATCGGGCAGAACGTCCCCTTCTCTCAGCCGGTACTTGCTGCTGATCTTCCGGGAGGTGGATCTCCTTAGCCGGGAGAAGTCCCTGAGGAACCTGGCTCGGTACTCCTCGTTGGTGAGGTCGGCGAACCGGTTCATCCCGAGGCGGAAGGTGTGCTCCCCGCGGTCGGACGCTGCATTGTGCTCGTCCACGAACCGGAGGTTCTCCTTGAAGACCTCGAGCCGGTATTCGTCCACATATTGGTCGTTTTCTGCGGTGCGATGCTTGACCCTCCACTCCAGGTAGAGCCTTCTCACATCCTCGTCGCTGCGGCCGGGGACAGTCTCAGCTTGCTTGGAGAGTGTGAGGACGTCCGTATAGGGGACGGCGGAGATGGCAGCGAAGGCGGAGGTCGAGTGGAGAAGGAGGAGGGCAATGAGGACGAAGGAAGCCATGAGCGGAAAGAGAAAAGAGACGGTCTCTTTATAGAAAAAAGGATTAATCAGATCTATCGAATCATGGTCGATAAAAAATTTTATTAGTCATTCGGATAAATTAAAAAATATTTATAAAAAATTATCTAAATAATTAATATTTTTAAATTTATTTTTTATTAAATTTTTTTTTAAAAAAATCTTATAATATAAGATATTTAAAATTTAAATCTTAAATTTTTTAATTATCTCTAATAGAAAGTCATGCAAGATAAATGATTCGAATGATGTTTCACTTTAGTGCAAAACAAACATATTTATTAATATGAACAAAAATTAATATTATGAAGGTATTAAAAGCATTATACTATCCTGAAACTAATATGTAATTATATAAATATTAATATTTTAATTAGTTTCATTCTTTCACTTTTCTAATTTTGAATTTTTATTTTTGAATCTAATTAATTATTTAGGACAACAAATGTATAGTGATATAGCACAAGGTTACTGAAGATGTGAGACTTTGGGGCTATATAAAATGTGGGGGAAAATGATATTGTGACACGCAATGAGAGGATATACAATGCATGATTATCCTTACCGAGCCTTTAATATGTGTTTGTGTGCCTTTATCATTAATTAGATATTTGATGATAATCTTCATGGGCATGAAAACAAACCTCCTTCTTGTTGTATTCTTCATTCTCTTCCTAGCCGTTGGCATGATTGATGCAATGACCCACCTAGTGCACCTTCTTTTGTTTAGTATAATCATTTTATTATTTTCACCCCTCTTAATTTTCCTCTCAACATTCTCTTTTCTTCATCTTTCTCAAATACACAAGCCTAAAGGGAAGAATAATTAATGGGAACAAGTTGGTGGAGATAAAAAAATTTTACTTTTGTCTTTTTTTGGTTATTTTGACAGGTGAAGGTGGAACTATTGCAATCAATCAAAAAAAATTATTTAAATTATCGACATTGTCATGACCCGAGGACTTCTATCTCTACGGGGGCGCTGGGGGCGAGCGTTTCGCCTTTTGCCACAATGAGGACTTCTATCTCTATAAAAAAGATAATCACAAATAATACCCTTAAGAGTGCATAAGACTGTAACAAAAATAAGTACTTAACAATTTATTTGATATTAAAAAAAAAAGTCTACACAATAATGATCTAGCTAGACTTATGATGATCGATAAAATGGACTCATGTTGATAAATAAAAAAAATACAGCAAAATAGTAAAATGCATAAAAGTAACCATTCTTATCGTAAAAAATAAAATAGAATAAATTTACCCTAAAAAATAGTCTGCAATATTATTACTGAGCATTTCTAAGAAATATCGTACCATAATATTATCTAAAAGACTGCCTATATGAAGTCAAGGAAAAAGAGAGAATAAGCACATAAGCACAAAGTGATGTAAAAAGAGAAGCGCACGAAATCAATCACAGAAGACGACGTCAACATGATTTATAGTTTCTATTTTCATATTCTTTTACATCGATCATTGCATCATTACTCCCTTCTCATTTTTCTTCTTTAGTTCCTTCTTTAATTATTTTTATGAAATTCACCTTTGTTTTCCCTTTTATAAAGTTACACAATTTTTAATATTTAGATAAGAATACGCATAATTTATTAATAGGATAAATAACTCACAATTCACTTATTAAAAAATAAATCATATACGTAAAAGTGAAGGATCTACAATCAACTTGTTATGCAAACACATCATATATAAGTATAAAATAGAGAAAATCAGTCTGCTATCCACTCGATAAGAATGCATTGAATATTAGAGTTAAACTCTCACAATCTACTCATAACAAAATGAATCATATATATATAGAGAGAGAGGATGAACAATCCGAAATGAACCTTATATAATAATAGGTTGAATGACTTACAATCTACCTAGTAAGTACCACATCTCATACGTGTAATATTATTAAAGCCTATAAAGGTGCAAAAAGACTCAAGAATCCTTTTTAAGTGTTGTGCTAAAGTTTTATAATATAAGTAATTAATCTATTTTACTAGTCTAATATAATGATGCAGGAGGATCCGAAGATTTTATCTTTTTCTAGAGTTATTTTTCTCTTTTGTATTTTTAGATTTTGAGTCCATTTAGGATTTTAGGATTTTGAGTCTATTAAAAAAAAATCTTTTTGTTAGGATTTTTTCTCTGTTAAGATTTTTTTTTCTTTTGAATCTTAGAGTTTTGAGTCTAAGTGTCTATTTAGTTGGAGTTTAAAGAGAAGTTTTTGAATTAATAATATTTTTCGACAGTGTCGTTATTTTTCTTCTGAATCAACAAGTTGATAATCGCTATCCCGCCTGACGTTAGTTGGTATCAGAGCTCTCTTTAGATCTCATGGATGGTCGTTATGGTCGTGACAGACATGTTTCAGCTGAAGATACCTCGCACTGTGATTGTAGCACCCAAGACGAGATACTTGAAGATCTATAGAGACAAGTCAAAAAGTTATCTCAGCGTCTATCGACGCAAAATCTTAAAGATCGTAAGTTCTCTTATCCTAATTATGCTTCCACTTTTGAAAATCCGTATCACATTCACGAAAGCCGTGGTCGAGAGGAATGGTACGGAGATATCAATTTTACAATTGATCTTCCCGAGTTTTCTGGTACGTCACAGATCGAGGAATTCATTGATTGTCTTAAAGAAGTGGAGAGAATTTTTTATTAAGAGAAAGTACCCGATCATGAAAAAATAAAGATGGTTGCCATCAAACTCAAGGGTCGTAGCACCCAAGACGAGATACTTGAAGATCTATAGAGACAACTCACAAAGTTATCTCAACGTCTAGTAGCGCAAGATCTTAAAGGTCATAAGTTATCTTATCATAATTCTGCTTCCACTTTTGAAAATCTCTATCACAGTCACGAAAGCCGTGGTCGAGAGGAACAGTACAGAGATATCGGATTTCTAGCTGATCTTTCCGAGTTTTATGGTACGTCACATACCAAGAAATTCGGTGATTGTTTTAAAGAAGTAGAGAGAATATTTGATTATGAGAAAGTACCCGATCATGCAAAAATAAAGATGGTTGTCATCAAACTCAAGGGTCGAGCATCAGCGTGGTGAGAGCAGTTGCGGCTCTCACATGACAAACAAGGTAAAGCCAAGATTATAGATTGAGTGAAGATGAAGACGAAGAAAAAGATGAAAGATAACTTTCTTTCCTTTGGATACCCAAGTGAATGAACAAATATTTTATCAACTGGATCTTTTTGCTTATTGCTTAAATGAAATAGATGTATTAATCGATGATTAATGGAGAATTTGTAATCGTCGATTTGAAACGGTGGTCACTACTGATGGCCTAAATGAATAATCATTACTCAGCCATTTAATGCAGCGGAGACATGGAGCTCCTATGAGAGGAGGTCATGATCTTGAGAGGAAGAGATGCAATAGCTAAAAGAGACTCCTCCACCTTTGTTCTTCGTCTTCCTTCTTTGTCGATTCATTTCGATCGATAGTCTTCCAGTAATAGCAATCAGGTGCTTTCTCAATTCACCACGAGCAATCTGTATTAGACTGTGATCATTGTTTCTTCGTTGTATCCTAGAA
The DNA here is from genome assembly GCA_038050645.1 of Hedychium gardnerianum. NCBI lineage: Eukaryota > Viridiplantae > Streptophyta > Magnoliopsida > Zingiberales > Zingiberaceae > Hedychium > Hedychium gardnerianum. The sequence goes on along the minus strand of JBBUKS010000002.1, from coordinate 8,760,629 downwards.
AATAGACGTTCATCGTGACCTCTCAACACCGCTAGAGGGGATAGATCTGTTTTAAGAAAATCATTTCATACGTAAGCCTCGACATCTTCCTTTGCGCTTAGCTAACTCGAGAGTACTCGGACTCGGCAGAAGCATTCGAATTGTTCGGTGGCTCAGCTTCACTCGGGAACACTCAACCGACTCGGACTCGGTGGCTCAGCTTCCATTCGGGAGCACTCGGCTGACTCGGCTCTCAGCTGACTAGGTGACTTGGCAGCTCAGGTAACTCGGCACTCAACAGTCGGGTTACTCGGACTCAGCACTCGGATGACTCGACATTCGACACTTGGGTGACTCGACAACTCGGCAACTCAGGTGACTCGACACTTGGGTGACTCGGACTTGGCCATGGCAACTCGACACTCTGCAGCTCGTCCAAGGCAGCTCGACACTCTGCTACAAGGCAGCTCAACTCAGCCATACAAGGCAGCCCAGTCTCCAGACAACTCAGCCATCCCAAGCAATTCTTCCTTCCCTGCTTGACAGCTTGAGATTATCATCTCATGTCATCTTGATAAATAAGTTTGAAATTCAAATTCTATAATTTTTCAATTCAGTAAATTCCCATAATATCTCCGGTAAAGATTGTTCAATAATTTTAAAATAGATTCATTTCTATTGAAATGACCACAAAAAGTGTTGAGATGCAACAAACTCATCACATGAAGGCCCCCTCCGCCCCGATTAGAAATGTTACAATCAATCATGGACAAAGACGAGAGAAATTCATTGGGTTGAACTTCAAGTAGTGGTAGCAGAAGATGCACTTCTACCTGACCATGCTAAATCTTGCTCGATTCTTGATCAAAGAACCTCCCTAGCATGCTGAGGATGTTACTGATGTCAAGACCATCAATGCATTGGAGACATGGACTCATTCTGAGTTCTTATGTCGAAACTACATTCTCAACTTACTTGCCGACTCGCTATACGCTGTGTATAGCCAGAAGAGAATGGCTAAGGAGCGTGGAAGTCCTTAGACAAGAAGTACAAGATGAAATATGTGGGGGCCAAGAAATTTATCATGGGTTGATTCCTGGTCTACAAGATGATGATTAGCTAAGTCCAGGAGCTTTAGGTGATCTTGCACGAGATTCACTCGGAAGGTATGATGCTGAGTGAAACCTTCCAGGTGACAGTTGTCATTGAGAAACTACCTCCTGGGTGGAAGGACTTCAAGAACTACCTAAAGCATAAGTGAAAGGAGAAGAACATGGAGGAACTCGTTGTTAGACTTCACATTGAAGAAGACAACAAGAGTTCAAAGAGAAAGTTGTTCTCTCAGGCTACTATAAAAGCCAACGTGGTTGAGCACGGTCAAAACTTGAAATGGAAGAACCCTAAGTCTTCCAAGATGGGACCCAGAGGAGGCGTAAGCAAGAAGAAGTTCTCTAGGAAGTGTTTCAATTGTGACTGAGTCGATCACAAATCTTCAGAGTGAAGAAAGCCGAAGAAGAAGATGGAGGTCAACCTGAACGAGAGACCTGAAATAGACGACCTCTGTGTCGTGGTCTCTGAACTAAATCAGGTCAGTTCAAACCCACGATAATGGTGGATCAATACCAATGCCACCAGACATATATGCTGCAACAAGGAGCTACTCCACAACTTTGAAGAAATCGAAGATGGTGACAAGCTGTTCATGGGAAACTCAGTAACCTCGAACATCATGGGCCAAGGAAAAGTGGTGTTGAAGATGACATCGGGCAAGAAGTTGACTCTCAACAATGTGTTGTATGTTCTGGAGATTCGGAAGAATCTAGTGTCCTAATCACTATTAAGTAAGCTTGACTTTTACATTATTTTTGAGTCGAACAGAGTTGTTCTGTCTAAAAATGGAATGTTTTTAGGAAAGAGTTATGTAACCGATGGGCTATTCAAGCTCAATGTAATGTCATTAAGCCTAAAGTTAATAAAATCAAAAACTCTTCTATTTATATGCTTAATTCTTCATGTTTGTAGCATGGTAGACTATGACATGTTAACTACGATGTGTTGCATAGATTAATTAACATGCAAAGTATACTTATATTTTACCTTGACCCGAAACACAAGTGTGAGATTTGTGTTGAAGCAAAAATAACAAGGTCATCCTTTAAACGTGTGTCACCTAAAAGGTACACATACACGTGATAAGAATAAGTCTTTATCACTTTTATAGATTATAACATAAAATATTATTTTATGTATCTTCTCAAAAGTAAGGATTAAATTATAGAAAAATTTATTCTCTATAAGAATGAGGTTGAAAACCAACTTAATAAAAAAGATTAAGGTAGTACGAAGTGACCAAGGTGGTGAATATATATTACTGTTCGCTGAGTTGTGTGTTGAACATGAGATCAAATACGAAACAACAACTCCTTATACTCCTTAGCAAAATGATGTTGCTGAGCGAAAGAATCACACTCTAAAAGAGATAATGAATCCTTTTCTATTGAGCTTTGGACTACCAGAGTTCATGTGGGGGGAAGCTGTGTTAATAGCTAAATTACCTTTTAAATAAGATGACCCGAAAGAAAATAGATAAGAGCTCTTATGAGTTGTGGAATGGAAGACACATGTCCTACAAATATTTGTGAATGTGCGGGTGTCTTGCCATGGTTTTGGTGCTTAATCCAAAAAAGATTAAGACATGATCAAAAATTGTTAATTACATATTTATTGGATATGCCACAACAACAGTGCATATCAATTTTTTTTGTATGAGTCACAAATATCGGATATACACTAAAACTCGATAATAGATTCGAGAAATACCTTGTTCTTCGAGCATGTATTTCGGTATAAGACCCGAGAGAAAGTAAGTTCCTCAAAACGGACATATGAAACACAAGAGGAAGAAGAAGATGATGAATCAGTTGAGGTTGAGCTCAGATGAAATAAAAGAGTTTGGGTGAAAAAATCCTACGAAATGGATTTTATCACTTTCATGTTAGAAAGTGAGCCCCAAAGTAACTCAGAAGTAGTAAGCTCTTCTGATGGACCTCACTAGAATGAGGCAATTGCAGCTGAGATAAATTCTGTCTTGCAAAATCACATTTGAGAACTTATGGATCTTCCTCCGAAAAATAACCACTAGGTTGCAAGTGGATCTTCAAGAAGAAAATGAAATTAGATGGTACAATTGATAAGTACAAGGCTAGATTTGTAATTAAAGGTTATCGACAACGAGAATACCTTGATTACTTTGATATGTATTCTCCGATGTCGAGAATAACTTTCATTAGAATATCATTGGCTATCGCCACTCTATGAAATTTGGAAATACAACAGATTGATGTAAAGACAACATTTCTAAACTAGGATTTAGAAGAGAAAAATTACATGGAACAACCTAAAGGGTTTTCTATGTCAAGGTAGGAAAACAAGGTTTGTATATTCATAAAATCGTTGTACGGCTTAAAACAAGCAACAAAGCAGTGACATGAGAAATTTAATAATGTGATGAAGGAAAGTGAATTTAAAATCAATGAATGTAATAAATGTGTTTATATGAAAGTCATAGAGAATGACTATGCCATCTTGTATCAATATGTAGATGACATATTTATCATTAGGAGTAATGATAAGATAATTAAATCCACTAAAAATATGTTGAACTCAAGATTTGACATGAAAAACATGAGCCTAGCTGATGTGATTCTAAGAATCAAAATTCATAAAATAGCTAAATGACTTGTTTTAAGTTAGTCTCATTATGTGAATAAGATTCTTGAGAAATTCACCAAGGGTCATACTGCCTTGGCACAAACGCCAATAGATACAAGTCATATATTGAAGAATCGAGGATAAAGTATCTCTCATATAGAGTATTCTCGAGTGATTGAAAGTTTGATATAATTGATGAGTTGTACACAACTAGACTTAGCATACGCAGTAAGTAAACTGAGTAGATACACGAGTAATCCTTGTGTTGAGCATTGAAAAGGGATAACGAGAGTATTGAGGTTCTAATTGAGATATACTCGTGAATATTGACTACATTATACAAGATATCCTATTGTGATTGAAGGATACAGTGATGCGAATTGGATATCTGACATGAAAGACTTGAAGTCTACAAGTGGATATGTATTTACTTTGGGAAGTGCAGTCATTTCATGGAAATCATCTAAACAAACCGTAATAACCAGATTCATGATGGAATCTAAGTTTGTAGCTCTTGAGAAATATGATGAAGAGGTTGAATGACTACGATAATTCTTAGAAGATGTTCCTAGATAGCCAAAAACTGTGTCGACAATTTGCATTCATTGTGATAGTCAATTAGCAATTGGCCAAGCTCAAAATCATCTGTATAATGGTAAATCTAGACATATATATTATGAATAGAATACTATTAGACAACTACTCTCAACAGGAGTTATTACTGTTGACTATGTAAAGTTAAGGATAACCTAGCAGATTCGTTAACCAAAGGGTTAAATCGAGAGTTTGTTGCAAGCTCATTGCGAGGGATGAGCTTGATGCCGATGAGAAATGTTGGTGCAAAAGAAATCCAACCTATGTAGACTAGAGATCCCAAGAACTAGGTTCAAAGTGACAACCTAACTGTATCGACTAAATGGGGGAACTATCCAATTAAAGGATGGAGGTTAAGTATACGACTTTTAATGATCTAGTAGAATAATATGAATTACTCTTGAGAGATCACCTATGTGAGGAAAAAGATGAGTCATTTCAAAGAGAATTAGAGGCACAATTCTTAGAACTTCTCACAAAATCATGCGTATTCATGGACAAGAATGAACACACTCATGAGAACTGAGTTGTATCAGAGAGAGTCCTGAGTGAGATATGTCAATGCTTACACAGACGGCAGACAGTTCAAGGACATCGTGTTTATTGTCAGCCAGTAAGCAAATAAATCTTCACAAAGGAAGGTTCAAAAGGTAAAACCTATATGTCCTATACTAGACTCAACTATTGAATGCTATTACACATCCTGTTTCCATTCATGTGGGGGATTGTTGAATATATGTGAATGAAAAAGAGGTGGAGAGAAAAAATGCATAGGAAGAGACTCTTTCTCACTCGTGAGCTCACAGGGGGTGCAAATATAGGGCTTGGATTGCACTGAATCAATTTGACTCGTGTGCAAGCATGACCTGTGCATCGAATGTCAGATCGATCGGGACAAAATTTGCCCAAGCGAATGAACCAACGTTTTGCCGACCGATATTTTTGCTTGCTACTCAAAATGAAATGAATGCATTAATGAAGAATTTGTAACCGCCAATTTGAAACAGTCACTATTGATAGCCAAATTGAATCATCATTACTCGACCATTCAATGCAATGGAAACATGGAGCTCCTGTAAGAGGAGGCACCCCAGGGCATGACCAAGTTGGTCACCATGTGAAAGATTTGCCGAATCCTATAAGAGGAGGTCATGACCTTGAGAGCAAGAGATGCAATAGTGAAAAGAGACTCCTCCACCTTCGTTTCTCGTCTTTCTTCTCTGCCGACTCATTTCGATCGGCAGTCTTCTAGTGATAGCAATCAAGTGCTTTCTTAGTTCGCCACGAGCAATCTGTGCTAGATTGTGATCGTGGTTTCTCTGTTGTATCCTGGGATATAGACGTCCGTCATGACCTCTCAGCGCCGTCAGAGCGGACGAATTTGTTTTAAGAAAACTGTATCATACGCATGCCTCAACATCTTCCTTTCTACTTGGCTAACTCAGGAGTACTCATACTCGGTAGGAGCATTCAGACTGTTCGGCGACTCAGCTTCACTCGAGAGCACTCGACTGAGTCGTACTCAATGGCTCGGCATCCACTTGGAAGCACTCGACTGACTAGGCGACTCGGCAGTTCGGGTGACTCAGACTCGACACTCGGGTGACTTGACACTCAACACTCGTGTGACTCGACATTCGACACTTGGGTGACTCAACAACTCGGGTGACTCGACACTCGGGTGACTCAGACTTGGCCAAGGCAGCTCGTCCAAGGTAGCTTGACACTCTGCTACAAGGCAGCTCAGCTCAGTCATTCAAAGCAGCCCAATCTTCTAGATAACTCAGCCATCCGAAGCAGCTTTTTCTTCCTTGCTTGGTAGCCGAATATTATCAGCTAACATCATCTTGACAGATAAGTCTAAAATTAAAATTTTATAATTTTTAATTCAGTAAATTCCTATAATATCTTCGACAAAGTTTGTCCAACAATTACCATCAGGATATCCTTGATTACAGCGGGAAGAAATATCAAATTTAACTAATGGATATGATGATGTTGATGATTTGATCATGAACAGTAAAATTACAAGGAGTGATATTGAACCAAAAAGTTTATGTTCTTTTCTGATCATATCTGAATTGGAGATATCTAAATCTATAGAAGTTATTTCCTCTTCTCAACAGATGAAAGTTAATGATGTTTCCAAGTATGTTGTCACTGTAGCAAAGAACCCAGAATTTACTCAGAAGTTGCTTGTCGTTTTACTAGAAAGTGGCGCATCATCAGATTTTGTGGGCCAATATTATGAATGCCAGTGGTTTAAGGGGAGTTTCACCAATACAGGTTTTGTCCACTTCATATTTATTTTTGAAAATTTTTAAATTCGATGTCAATATAGATTTTATATTGGGTTTACTCCGCATCCAATAAATCTCGGATTCTATCATAGTTGTGATTGACATGTTTTCCGAGATGTCCCATTTTGTAGCTTGCAAGAAAATTGAACTTTGTGAGATATTGTAGCAGAATTAGCAATAGCACCTAATAGCAATCCCCTCACTTTGGTCGAGTTGATGTTAAATGATCTTCCTTTTGGACTACAATCCAACATTATTCTAAACTCGAGTATGAATCTTCTTAGCCCGAGGCGATTGATGCAGGAGGATCCGAAGATTTTTTTTTTAAAGTTATTTTCCTCTTTTACATTTTTAGATTTTGAGTCCGTTTAAGATTTTTAGGATTTTGAATCTATTAAATTTTTTTCCATTTCAATTAGGATTTTCTTTCTTTTTGTTAAGATTTTTTTCCTTTCTTTTATATCTTAGGGGTTTGGGTCTATATAAGTATCTGTTTAGTTGATGTTTAAGGGAAAAAATTGGATGAATAATATTTTTCGACAGTGTCTTTTATTTTCTTATTTTCTAGTATTTTTCTGATTCAACAGGTTTTAACAAATTATTTTCGAAGTTCACAATCAAATCAAAGAAATTAATACAATCGATAGTCACTATTTCATCCGATGTCATATAAGTAGTCATGCAACTTCTTCGTAATACAGAGCTAATGCTCTACAATTATAACAATTTCTTAGATTCTTATTGTTGCATCAGTAGTCAATAGCTCTTATAAAATATAAAGTCGAAGTTATATGATATACGGTTGCATTCTTGTTAACTTAGTTTAATAAATTGCACAACTCTTTCAGAGAACATAGCCGAAGCTCTAACGTATGATTTATCTATTATTTAAATAATTTAACATAATAAATTATATAATTTAATTTACTATAGTTCCCATGATAATTCTCGGGTTTTTTTATTAAGGAGACTACCCTAGGTTTACATGATCTTCTTTTAATTTAGGGTTGTCCTTTGATAATCTAAGTGACAAGTATTAACAGGGAATAAAAAGAATAGCTAAACAACTAGAAAAACAGAGAGAGAGAAACAAGCAATATAAAAAAGATTTTCTCAAGCAACAAGAGTAAAAATGATCGCAACGAAATCCTTAAAATAAAATTTATAGATAATTTTTAGTATCTATTTTTATCAATTTAATCACGCACAAAATTGTTTGTGGAGGGAATTAAGCAGAAAATACCCACTTAACCGTGATTAACAAGGCAATGCTAATTAGCATTGAAGAAGAAAGTGAAGGCCTCTTCGCTAGTACATAACAATGTTCACGATCCTGATCAGCAAAGTCGAGTGATTAAAAATAATAGAAGAGAAATTAAGAATGCTAGAGTTTGTTCTCCCCTATTTAGTTGTAGCTTGTAGAGGGCGAGGCTAACCGAAATTTTCGGTTGTCGACAATGTTAGCTTCAAACAATGGTGAGCAAGAGCGATAGAGGTAAAAGCTCTATAGTTCCTACAAGGGATCCGGTTTGAAGGGAAATATTTTCCTTTGTTGTTGAAAGGGAAATGGGTGACGTGGTGACAACAACTTGCAACAATCGTGTGGGTGTCAATGACAGAGTTTTCGTGATTTATCTCTTTCGTATTGATCTTGGAATGAATTGACGGGGGCGAGTGTTTCGCCTTTTGCCACCGTGGGTGTCAATGGCAGAGGCGGCGGTGCTTGTAGTGAAAAAAAAACCCGAGAAAAGTAATCTTACAAAGAGGTACAAATGTTTTTAAGAATAACAAAGACACCCATAGAAAATTCCAATAATATAACGGATGTGACCCCTGTTTTTGATAGAGAAATTAACTACGAATTAAAAAATCGTCATGTCCTAAAATATAATGCTACACTTTAAGTTGTGAATTAATAGAGAAATTTTATAAACTTAGGGAAGAAAGCTACTATTAATTTGGATTTTATTCATTTTAGATCAATAGTGAAATATAATAAGTTAGCAGAGTAGTTCTCTTATCTAAATTAATTACTTGGATAACATGATATGTGTATTAGTTTGGATTAAGTTTCAGCTGCGGTGTATTATAGAAAAAAAAAATTCAATGAAAAATGAGTCTAAGAATGTTAATTATTTGAATAAACATTGATTAATATTTTTTGATTTATCTCGATGGTCGATCAAAAACTTTTGTGAAGTCGAACTGATTATTTCAAATTCGATGTTATTCAATCTGATTAATTATTATTTTTTAATTTAAATTAAGTTATAAATGGATTAATAATACCGCATATCATACCAGAATGTTTTTTTTCTTCTTTTAAATATACAAAATATCTTACAAATAACTTACCTTACATTATGATGTGTCAAACAAATCACAAGGAATAAACTCGATGATGAATTGAATAGATATAGTCAAGAAACAATGGTATTATTACTATCAAATACCAGAAGGTTTTTTTTGCCTCTTAAATATACGAAATACCGATACATTATGAGGAGCTTATGAATAACTTACCGTACATTATAATTTGTCAAATAAATCACCAAGGAACAACAATGGTATTGTATGGCAAAGTACGAAAACTTAATGATGTGTTGAATAGATCGTCGAGCGACGATCAAGGCTGCCGTATAACACGAAGCAGATATTTGATTAGCAAGACATTCGGTTCACACAAAACATTTACATCACAAGGGATGTAATATTATTATCATTCTACTTAAATCCAAGATCTAGCGAGTACGTGATCTCGGAACTTACAAAATAGATGTGCAAAATCTTATTCGATAATACATATCATAGCGAGTTGTTGCTTATAGTCTCATCTTGCAATGCTCTTAAGACCCCCTTAACCATTTAAAACCCAGTTGGAAATTGCAGCAGGGTTGTTGCGCAGGTTGGCCTCTATTTTTACGGGGTAAAAAGAACGGATTGCAATACCACATTTTCCAGAAGAGTTTGCAATGTTCCGTTCCATTCGAATGTAGCCAGACTCTCCCCAGTTCTTACCCCATGAGTTCCTCACAATCCAGTAGTCCTTTCCATTTTCAATACCGTAACCTACTACGGTCACGCCATGATTTAATGAAGTGTTACAGCTTCCGGTGAATATTCCCTGCAAAATTTATATTATGAAAGCATGTGTGAAGAGCAACATGTTTTGTGTATGTTATGACACCTAAATGTCTACAGCACTTAAGTATGGAGGAATGACCTCTTCACAGCTTAGTAAAACATAAAAGTGGTTTATTAATTCACACCTGGATCTGGATGTATTTTTTAAATGAACAAAAATATGTGGAAATACTCATCAAGGAAGATATGATACACAAACAAACTTTTCTGAGGAAAACACTAATCATTTGGATGAATCTTACTGATGCAATTTCCAAAATTTAATCATCTGGATGAATCTTACCGAAGTATAAAATTGGAAATCTCTTCCAGAGGCATCGATACCAACACTAATCGGTTGATTTGCCACGGCCTTTTGGAGAGACTTCTCATCGTTGGAAGGAACTTTTTCATATGAATCAATTGACACAACATGAACATTTTCCTGCGTGAGAAAGGCAGGCACCAAATAAGATTAATAAATCCATCCACAATATAAACAAAAAGTGTCTCTAGTTAATAGATCACCTTGGTGGTATTGCAAGTACCGTCTTTGCCTACGTACGGGTAGTTTGTCTCGCTGGTGATGCCACTATTGTTATAGATGTACTCGAACGCAACATATGCCAATCCACCAGCGCAGCCACCGTTGTTGGTACTGCAGTCCACTAATTGCTGTTCTGACAGCGAAATCAGATTACTGGTGATGATTTGGTTAATACCTTCGACGGCAGCAATTGCAGCAAACGCCCAACAACTTCCTATAGACACCATCAAAGGCATATACCTGTTAGATCATTGAAACAAAGTACCCTACATCTCATCTTTGAATTGCCCCATAACTTGCTAGAAATCTGTCACGAACTTATTCTTTGATCTCAAAGGAAAAGTTTCAAGGAGATAATCTACTTAGGACTATAAATGAGTCAAACACTTGTGAACAAACTTGGTAAGAGCTTGTTTATATGTTCATTTAACAAGCACAAGATCAAATAAATGGATAAGCTTGAACAACTCTATCAAACAAGCTCGAATATATAGTAATTTAGCTTGGCTCATTTACAATCCTATCATCTTATTCTTAAAGTACGAGTAGTAAGTGAAAATCTTAATTTGGTGAGTCCATCCATCAGGATTTCAAATAGATGAATTCATAGATCTAGCAAAATTCCTAGGGGCTAAAGAAGATATAGAAGCAGATTCCTATACCAGTTCTCCAAACGGCACCTCCTTTGTCAAAAGTCGAACGAAAGGCGAAGAAAAAGGGAACTCGAAAAACGTTCTTCAAACAAAAGCAAGATATCTAACTTTACTATCACTGACCCCACACACACAAAAAACAAAAAAAAATAATAATAATAATAAAAAAATCTGAAGTCCACAAATTTAGGAAGGAATAGCTCACCGCATTGGCCCTGATCCTTTACTGCGACGACGGCGCCCTTCTGCCTCCAATCTATGGAATCGGGCAAAACGTCCCCTTCTCTCGGCTGATACCGGGTGCTGATCTTCTGGGAGAAGTCCCATTCTCTCAGCCCGGATAAGTCCCCGAAAAACCTGGCCCGGTACTCCTCGTTGGTGAGGTCGGCGAACCGGTTCATCCCGAGGCGGTAGGCATGCTCCCCGCGGTCGGCCGCTGTATTGTGCTCGTCCACGAACCGGAGGTTCTCCTTGAAGACCTCGAGACGGTATTCGTCCACATATTGGTCGTTTTCGGCAGGGTGATGCTTGGCCCTCCACTCCAGGTAGAGAATTCTCACCTCCTCGTCGCTGCGGCTGGGGACGGCCCCAGTTTGCTTGGAGAGGGTGAGGACGTCCAGATAGGGGACGGAAGAGCTAGCAGCGAGGGCGGAGGAAAAGAGGAGGAGGAGGAGGACAATGACGCCGGTGGAAGCCATGAGCAGAAAGAGAAGAGAGAAGCTTGATGCTCTCTGTGGCGATGGAATGACTTCCTTTATATAGAAGCGAGGACAGTGAGCATCGGCTTCACGGGACGTGCAGGTCATTGCACGAACAAAAAAAAATTAATCACGTTAAACTTAACTTGGAATGATTGCTCGATGAAGTTTTTCATCAATGATCATAATAAATCGAAGCGCTAAAGACCCTCGATTAAAAAATTTAGAGGTCAATTTTATAATATTTGCTTTCTCATGTAATGATCATCGTTCAGAGATAAAAAAAAAAGACGCGTCAATTATCTATCGAAAGGTTTTTAGCATAATATTTATCAAATTTCTATCATCTTCTATATAATAATTATTATTCAATAGTAAAAAATAAAGTCATCTATAATTTACTTCTTTGTAAATGATTATGAAATATAAAACGCTCAGGATTAACATATGTTGATAGAGAATAGTGAGCAACGTGGAGAATTGTTGTCTTAAAATTTATTATTATTATTATTTAATGAATATTATTAATATATTTAGAAATACAATTTATTTATTTATGTGATAATTAACAAATTAAATAATTAATTAATGGGTAGAGTTAGAATTATTTATTAGGAAGGAAGGGATTCACTTTTCTTTTTTTCGTCAAATACTAGATATTTTATGTCAATTAATCTGGGAGGATCGATTTAACCTTGTAAAATTTTCTCACCTTAACAGGATTCACTTTCTCAAATAGAGAGGCAATTGATAATGTATGAAAATTTATTTTTGTCATTTACTTGAAGCATCTCACACAAGATAATCGTTAGAATGGTGTTTTATTTGAACGCAATTAAGGCTTAGTCAAGGGAAGTCATCGACATGATGTGGTACAGAAAGCCTGAACCTTGCTCTCCTCTAATCCCCTTATTAGTGGTCATCTTTCACTTGATCGCCTATAGCTCTCTTACCTTGTTAAAGATAAATGGAATGCTCAGCATGAATAGGACCTATTTTACAAAGTTATTAATGTTGTGTTGGGGACTGATTAGCTAAGTTAGAGCGGAATGAATAACGATCGCTCAACCTATAAGTGATGATTCTCAAATACTTTTGCTCTTAGTAGCAAGGTCATAGATGATTAGCAACTAAAATGAAAATATAAAAGCATCACACTTATAAGGATCATTATGTTTAACATGGTTTGATAGCCCTCAAGCTAACTACTCCATAGTCTATGATCTATCGGTGGATTACTCTCAAAAAACACCACTAGCATTCTTCTTCTCGGTTAAATACCACAAGGTAAGAAACCTCTTACAATCTCAAGATTACAAGGAGAAATAAAATACGAAAATACAAAGGTCTAATAAGTTTAACCAATACTATTTCATTTGCCTTGAAGCCACCTGAAAATCGCCTTTTACAGCCTTCAAAATTTTACTACAAGATTGTTTGTAACCCAAAAGTGGATTGCTTCATATTCATCAAATGATTGGTCCTTGCGATCCGACTGTTATCGAGTAATACCAGTCAATTGACCGGTCACTTACCATCAATTGACTAATCACTTAGAATCAATTTACTACTCAATTGACTCAACCGTGAACATAATCATCCTTTTCACTAACTTCTTAGACCCAATCAGTCGACTGCTTATCCCTT
>JBBUKS010000002.1:8713412-8747235 GCA_038050645.1 Hedychium gardnerianum | reverse complement strand
ATCCAACCTATGGTGTGAGAACTCTTGCCTATTTAGCACTACACCCGAGTTCTCATGGAGATGTAGCGGTCCTTGCCAAGACGTTACAGTCGGACCCTGCAACGCGTTCCTTACGGGGAACATCCTAACATTAGCATAATAGTTTAATTGATTCATTCATTGAAATTTGCCATAGTCTAACGCTTGCTGGCAACCTAACGCAACCCTCCTCCTTTATCCGGGTTTTGGACCGACAATGATTAGTTCGTCATGGGCGGAGTTCTATACATCTTCTCAAACAACTAATTAAAAAATATCGGGAACAGAAACAAGACTTACACATGGTAGGCGGTGGCGGGGCGGTCAGTGACCGCCTACCGCCTAGGCTGTTGAATTTTTTTTACTATTTTATACATAATATTATAAACAATCATTATTCTTTATAATATTTACTTTAATAAAATATATTAATTAAAAATTAAAAATTTAATCTAAATATTTAAAAATAAAAAATATTTTTTAATATATATATATATATATTAAATTAATGGGATAATTTTATTATGTTTTAATTAAGTCTATTTAAATTATCCCAATTATAGCTAGGTGTTGATTAAAATTATTAACCTAAAGTTATTTAATTAAACCCTAAGTTACAATTTACCCGTGTACCTTGTTTCGGTCAGGCGACGAGTCCGACACGTCACCGAGATTGCTAGACGAGTCCGGATTCGTCGTCGGGACCGCATGACGCGTCTGGGCTCGTTGCCGGGGCCCAACGACGCCTTTGGGCCCCGGCGACGCCTCTGGGCCCCGGCGACGCCTCTGGGCCTGGCGCCGGGCCCGGGCGACGTGTCCAGGCCCAGCGACGCGTCCGGGCCCGTTGTTGGGCTCGAGTGGCGCTTCTGGGGTGGTCGCTGGGCTCAGACGATGCGTTCGGGCTTGCGCGATGCGTCCGAACTCGTCGCTGGGCCCAGGTGACAAGTCCGGACGAATCGCGGTGGCGAAAGGGATACAACGGTGGTTCTAGGTGCGATTGCGGCGGAAGGAGGTGAGTTATCGGCTAAAGCACCGCCTCAGGCAAAGGCGGTGTGGTTGATGCTTGCCTCCCTCCTAAGAGGCCGCCTTAGACGCCATTTAGAACACTGTATTCGTCAACCTAGAAAAAGCTTATGATAGAGTCCCAAGGGGAATTATATGGAGAACTCTAGAAAAGAGGGTGTTAACATAACGTATATTGAACTAATTAAGCATATGTATGAGGATGTAATGACGAGAGTGAAGATTTCAGGTGGATTAATCAAAGCGTTTCCCATAAAAATAGGGTTACATCAAAGATTAACTCTAAATCCTTATCTTTTTACACTAATTATGGATGAATTCATTGGATACATCCAAGATACAGTACCGCGATGTATGTTGTTTGCAAATGATATTGTTTTGGTAAATGAGATATGTGAAGGAGTAAATGCTAACTCGAATCTTGACGAGAAATGCTAGAAATAAAAGGTTTTAGGCTTAGAAGAGTAAAGACAGAATATATGACATTTATGTTTAGCAATATTAGACGTAATAAGATAATTGTTAAAATAGGAGATGACGAGTTATCTGTAACTGAGAGTTTTAAATATTTAGGATTATTTTTACAAAAAGATGGAGGGATTAAGAGAGATATTTACATAGAATATAAGCGGGATGGTTAAAATGGAGAAGAGCGTCCGATGTTCTTTATGATTATAAAGTACTTCTAAGATTTAAAGGAAAGTTTTACAAAACGACAATTAGACCTACCATGTTATATGAAGCTGAATGTTGGACTATGATGCAAGCACATGAGTAGAAGATGAGAGTTGCAGAGATGAGGATGTTAGGGTGGATGTGTGAACATACAAGGATGGATAGGATAAGAAATGAAAATATTAGAGAGAAAGTCGGAGTTGCACCTATTGAGAGAAAACTCCAAGAGACAAGTTTAAGATGGTACAAACATATACTTAGAGGACCAATAAATGCTCCAGTTAGGCGATGTGAAACTATGACAAATGTTCATATCAAACAAAGAACAGGAAAACAAAAAAAAAACTTGGTTAGCAACAAAAAAACAAGATAAAATTTATTTAAATATAAATGATGATATAGTAGGGGATAGAGCCCAATGACATAGAAGGATCATATAGCTGACTCCATCTAGTGAGATAAGACTTGGTTGTTGTTGTTTATTTATTATGTTCGGAACAATAAGTGAAGATTTTTCAGTTGGATTTCTTCTCCACTTCGGCAGGCTATCTTTCAGGTGGCCTGGACCATGCTTGGAGATGGTGGAACTCTTGGAGCTGGTCCAAGAGATTTTGACAGAACCTTCTAGTGATGTTGTGTAGAGGTGGAGTGTTGATGGGATTTTATCGATGAAGTCAGCATATGGATCACTTACTGATTGGTGGTTATGATTGGGCTTGGCATAGTTTTATGCGGAGCTCATATTCTCACTTGGCTGATTGTGTGCAACAAGTTGAATCATGAGGGCCAATCTTAGAAGAAATTGTCTGATCATCTCAGATTGCTCGTGTGACAGCCTGAATCTTTCATTGTTGCACAGGCCTGGTTGTCTTCAATTTTGCTATCCTAATGTACTTCTGCCTTTCAGTCTAGATGACTGATCTCACTCTTATATATCGCTGTCATAGGACATACTTTTACTTTGGAAGGTGTGAGTGACATTAAGGATAAGGTTGTGTATTCTTGGAAGTTCGCGGAAGGCTTACTATCTAACTGGGAGGCATCTCTAGCATGTTTTAATCCCTGGAAGCTCTCTGAATGCTTGATGCTCTTATCTATTACTAATCATAGTTGGCATTCAGATGTCTTAATGCTTGTACTGACGCTATTGCTAATAAAATTGAGTGGCACTCAGTCACTCTCAATCACTTTTCAAGATAAAAGGGGCTCCTTATTGTCCAAAAAAGTTTGTTGGTATAATTTTATGAGTAGGCTGTTTTATCTTTTAAAAGGTTTGTTCAGGAAGTCAGTGGAGCTTCAATTGTCTGTCTGTTGCGATGTTGCCTAATATTTCTTATTTGCAGCGCTGTTGTGTTGTATCTTTATCGTCATATTAATATGCCAGCAAAATATTCTTCTCTTTTGTTTTACTTTTCATACTTTTCTTGAGTTTGGTTTTATGATCATTGTTCTTTGTTACTCAGGAAATTGATCAGCCAGCATTAATCCCACATATAGCTGAAGCTAACTCTATCAAATATTCATATGAGGTTCTCTTTAGGAGTTTGCACAAGCTTTTGATGGACACTGCTACTTCAGAGTACCTTTGCATTAATTTTCTTCAGAATATCTATCACGTGGAGAGAATTCCAAATTTTTTACCAGTATAAGAAGTATAAGTTTTTTTCTTATTTAAATTTCAGGTACCTTTTCTGTGATGATTTTTTTGCAGAAGAATCTATATTCCATGAAATTTTTGCAGGTATTATTCCATTGTTACTCTCGTGTCATTAGAAAATGTCCTCTTTTCACAAATAAAAGGAAAAAGAAAATGCCTTCTCTTTCTCTCTATATTTGTTTCCTAATTGTTTTTATTCCTTTTCTTTGTATTTAGTTGTTGACGTGTTGCTTGTATAATTGAATATAGTATCACATCTGAATCAGTGAGGGTGTGAAACTCTGGATCAGTGAGGGTGTGAAACTCTGTAATTGAAATAAGAGATGGAACTAAATAATCCTTCAAATGGTTCTTATTGTTAAGAGTCTATAGTACGCAATTGATGGTCCTACTTGGTAAATATTGTTAGCTAATAATATATATTGATAGAAGAGACTACATACATAGTTATGAACCCCATTATTTTCACATGGTACCAGAGCCACCAAGTGTCTTCTTCATTCTCACTGCTATGCATGATCTTGGATTTTTAACTATGTATTGACCATGCAAGTTATTTCTTATCTCCAGCATAGACCATTGTGTTATCTACTTAACCAACTTTTCCCATGGGGATCACCAATAAAGGACATAATTATAAATAGTTAGGATTATAGTTTTATTAGATAACATATATGGAAACCCTTGAGCATGGTTTTGATGAAGGCAGGCAATACACCTAAGATCTTAAAAATAACTTTTAATGACCATATCAACTAAGCTAGTTGGCACCTTCAGGTAATATTATAGTTGTATATATAAAAAAAATCATTGATGGTAATGTAAGATGACAATGATGTAGTATTTACAAAGGTATATAGACTACCTACTACGTAGGGTGGATGAACCTTGGTAAGTTGCACCATTCTAATATGGTATCAGAGTAATTGATCCTTGGTTACGGATCTCTCGATCATCTCTCAGATTCCAGATTCAGAAATTGTGATTTCCTCTTTCCTAGTATCACGATTTTATCCTGGCTGGATCAATGTGATTTAGTTCATCACGATTCCTTCCTCTGGGCAGACCTGTGCAGCCCTGCTGGAGATCATCAGCGTAGAACTATGATTTCTTCTTTCATGCTGCCTCCTTATTGTGGGCTATTGTCGTCAGATCCAGATCCAGTGTCTTCAACTGTCAGTTGCTGTTTTGCATTCTTTCTTCTCTCTTTTCCATGGGCACTGCAGACTCCGTAGCAAGACCTGATCACAGCTCAGCTGTGAGTTAAATCTAGATGATCCTGATGCTAATTAGTGAACAATTGTCAGTAGAGAGCAGGAAGAGGACGGGAAAGAATAAGAATACCAGTAGTTCCCATTCATGGAGGTTTCTTCATTCGCCATTCAGACCCTAGGATTTTGTTGAAGAATTCACTTGCCTAGCCTTCCCAGGTATGAGGATAACATGTCATACCTTTCTCCATGCACTCCACTCCATCATGAAGGCTCCTTTGTAAATTTATTTATTTCACATAAAATTTTAACAGAAGATGCATACAAAATTTGGGAATTGCTCTCAATACCAATTTGTTGGGAAGTTGAAATCTCAATGTGACTAGAGCACACCTAGTTTTCCTTTTACTGTTAGTATGGTTATTCAACTTATGCCAATGCCCAATCAGTATCAATAGGTTTTTGGATCCTTGAGTTACATCATGGAACTCCTCACAAAGAATTATTTTGTAGAAGCACGGGTAATCTTAATTGGGTGTGTTTTTCTTAATGCTGATGATGTTGGGGTATCCAATTGCAGATCTACTTACTCCACTATTGTTGGTGGAACAGTCAAGTAACTTCCCTACATTGCTAAAGATTTTATTTTTCACGAGTATATTAAACATGCTGATGTTTTTCACCATTTCATTCAAGCTGATAGTCATTTTTAAAAAAAAATTCTGAAGATCAGTTTGCATATGCCATCAGCTTGAGAGGAAGTAAAGTGTTGTTAGACTAGTTGGTTAGGATGTGCTTGTCTAGTATACTTTGGAAGATTTAATTCAATCCATAATTAGAGGTCAAGGTTAAGTTCTGTAGCTAGATGAAGGCGCATTATCTACGTGCATGGCATTCATCCTCTTGTGAAACAAAAGATGACTTCTTTTCCTTATCCCCTTTGTTGGCCTTTTGATTGCCTTAATGCAAATTGCTCAAATTCACACACTATTAGAAGCATGGTTGTCAAAATTAGTATCTGTTTTGGGAATCAGACAGTCAAAAGATCTAGGTATTTGGCCTGAAGACCTTTGTAGGAACCATATTGGATAGATACAACTAATTAAATTGGAATCCTTGATAAGAAAGTTTAAAAAATGAAAAAGACAAATAATTTGATAGAAAGGTGGCATATGATGTTTCTTAATAATATCATGAAAGGACATAATAACACAATATACTTATTGAATAAGTAGAATTAATTAATTAAATTATTTATATTATCACTGATTTCATATCATAGGTATTATTAGTTTAATAGTATTAGATTATTTTTGTTATTGTTTAAAAAAATAATATTCTAGAAACTATAGAAGAATATTATATTATTAGGCTAAGTGCAGCCTTTAGATTATGGATAGATAGTATATCATATTTTATTAATATAGAATCAGTAACTAGAAATATATGGATATTACTATCATATTTAATGATGTACATTTTATTAAATAATATTAGATATTAATGTATTATTGACTAAAGTAGATTATTGTTTAAAATTTAATCGAGAAGGGAGTTTTGGGACAGTATTGATCTCGAGAACTAATATATTCTTTTTCAATCAATAGTACCATCTCTTAATTAACACTAGATGAAGAAGAGATGGATGAGACGCTTTGCCTACTTAGTGTTATATTACATGCAACAATAAGGCGAGTCTTCTGATGGATGAAAATAAGAGATGGATGATGTGATTGGTCTACTTAATGGTAGATCGCATGAACTGACAAAGTTATTCTATTGATTTTACATGAAATCTTAGGCAGTGTGGAGGTGAGAGATTTGAACTAGAATTCCCGACAGCAGCAAGGGCAATATATTTCTCTCTTGTATATTTTGGAAGTATTCAAGCTTAAGATTGAGAAAGAGTTGGCTAGGTTTGTTAGTTTAACCAACTCATTTGAATTTGACAATTCCAATGTATTCTATCCTTTTAGTTCAAGATTTGATGAGCTTTCAATTAATTTCATTTTGTTTTTAATGAAGTTAGTTTATTTCTAGGCAATTTCTTTGAATCTTTACTTTTTTAAACTTCTCAATTAATCCTTATGAGATGACTGAGTTCTTGGAAAAGATTGGATCATCCTTTGCCAATACCAATCCAACACTGTTGATCCGTATTAGTATTGTCTGATTTTGACACCCATGATTAAAAGTTTCCTTCAGTTCTCAAAACAAAGTTCTTGCTTTATGGAAAATACTTCAAGAGTTTGTATGTGATTTGATTGAGCACATTAGTATCCGTATTGCTTGCTAAGAATAATAACAAATGGAATAAAGCTTCTTTTTCTTCAGGGCCATTTCAGGTCATTGATGAACATTTCAACATAGTGCTTCCAAATTATTATGATGCCATTGGCTTGATGCTTATGATTCGCATCATACACCAACACCAGGTACCCTCATAGAATAAATTAATAAAATAGTAAAGTCCATGGGATATTTTGTTATTTTATTCATATACAGTTATAAACAGTGAGGACAAGCATGGATCATGATGATGAATGTATTGATTTACTATAAAAAGTTAACCTCGGTACTTTATTTGCTCAAATCTTTTACTTTTCCTCATTTCCTTCAACTTGGTATCAATGTAGGTTTCCATTGTCCCAGCCCATCCTGTCACCCCTCCCCTCTTTCTTTGTTCATGTGGAACATCCTCCCACCCTTACCTCATGACAACTGAACATTATGCTCCTTTGTTTACGCAATGTATCTTGTGTTGGTGTTTCTCCCTGCTGAACAGTCAGTTTATAGGATGCCAGTCGCAACATCAAACTTGAAGGTCCACTACATTGGGATTCTCTCGTCTTGACTACTTTTTGACTTCTCCTATGTGATATTTGATCGTGGTTCCTACAACTTGAAATCAGCTCATGACATCCAACTGTGATTTTGTTCCATGCAACATCTTGTCATGGTTTTTTTCATGCCAACACAGTGTATTGATGATTTTCTTATATGCAAAAGCTCATAGAAGTGCAAAAAATAAACAAAAAATTTCACTTCTTCCTCTTCCTCCCTTTCCTTTCAACACCATCCTTCTAAACCAACAGCTTTGATTTCTTTACTAAACCACTTAGTCTAATTTTATTTTCCTACTTTGAGTTTCATGTTGGCATGACTCATTATTATCATCATCATCAAGTTTTGTCTCCCAACTATTCAGTTGGTTACATGAATCTTATCCCTATAACTTGAACAGTCATATTAGTCCCACTTGAGATGTTTATTATATTATTTTCATGATGCTATACTATATAAAACCCACCTTGGCATTTTACATGCTTGAATAATATATTTTCCCCTTCTCTAACTTGTCATGGTAGAGATGCCTTAGTTAAGAATTGGTTTGGCCATCTACATGTGTAGGAAGGATGCAATCTTGGATTAACAATCTTTGTTTTACAATCTTTGTTCACTTCGTTGAGAGGAGACTAAGTGCTTCTCCCATTAACTGAAAATCTTTTGCTGCATATGTAAATACTAGAAGTAATCAGAATTTTGCTACACTTAGTGTATACAATGGCATATTCAACAGCCCTCTTTTCCATGTCTGTCTTCTTTCTAGTCATATTGATATCTAAGAATATATAACATTGACATGGAAAGCCCACCTAATCCTTGACTGTCATTGCAGTTGATTATGTTTAGGCGCCGAATTCCATGCCTGGACTCATTCTTAGACAAGGTACTGTTGCAAATACCTTTTATAGTTGTAGGATTCATTTGCCCCTTTTTGTGTAAATATATCTTCATTAATGTAATTTATCATTTTTTGATGGTTCTTGACAATCTTTTTCTAGGCGAAGTGCTTCCTTAACTTACATACATGGAAGACTAATTATACAGACAAATATTAGTGTTAACCTGGGACTCTGATCTACTGAGATTGGCTTTTGAGATTGTGATATAAGATATGCATGTTTTCTCACTCTAGTGGGAAGATAATTGTCAGTTTCAAGATGTAGTAGTTAACTATTTATTGAGATGATCTTTGTTTACAGCCTGATTTTTCCACGGACCAGACTGTCATCAGGAATATCTGAAATTGCATCTTTTGAGTGGACGGATATTTTAGGCCAATGTTGGCTTTTCTATTTTGTATCTCTTATCTGATTTGGCATCTGGCTAGAAAGGCTGGCTTAAAAATAATAGGCAATTCAACTATCCGAGTGCCTAACCACTTGAGATACAAGTCAGTGTCAAAGAATTGCTACTTTCATCTATCATATTTTTCTTAACAGGGATGCTTGATGTTTGATTTAGGCATCCTGTAGGAGTAAACAGGTATTAGTCTAACTAATGAGTGCTAAAACCATGCCAAGGAGGCTTCTTTTATAAGCACCCTTCTTTGATAATAGGATCCTTTCCCTAGCTTGCTTAGTACCCTACTGATTTTGTAAATATTATTGGAGTTTGATCTGATATTGTCATTCTAGATTAAAAGAAGTTACACACAAAGATAAAATAATTTAATTTCAAGAGTTATGTATTTTGATGAGTGTCAGAGTTTAGATGTTAAATTAACTGGTTAGTCTTGTTATAGCATATGAAGGAATTTGTATTCCTAATCCACTGAGTTTGGTATGCCATATATGTGAAAACAATACATTGAGCAAGTGTTTCCCATTTTCAACAAGTGATGTGCTTTTCGAGTAAAAGATACTATGAAATGCGAAGGATGCAAATGCTATGTTAGCAGTATGCTGGTCAATTAATGACCTGTACTTCCACTTATCAACTGAAAAATAGTTGTGTATACCATTGCCTGTGGTCCTGTACCAATATGCTACATTGGTCCCTGTTTGTGTGACTTTGTAGACTGGTTTGTGGAACTTGGAAGGTATCAAATAATAAGTGGATTTGGTCCAATTTTCTGGATTCTGAAACAATATCTTATCGATTTATTACTTGATACCTTGCGAATTACTGTTTTGGACCTTGGAGAGCTCGTCTTGGGTAAAGATGACCAGTAAAAGAACCTTTCACCTCTCCTGCTGCATCATTCCCATAACCAAAGGTTATTCAATAGTTACTCAAAACTTGGTTGCAACATTATTTTTGATAGCGTTATTTTGGTACCATATTGGTACATCCTGTATAGTTACAGAAAGCAATTTAAAATGGTGTCTTCATGTACACCAAATACTGTCGGAACAAAGAAATTGTAAATGTCAAGTTATATTTCTTGTCAGCTTTCTTCCCACTGATGGGTCCCCTGTGGTTTGTGATTGTTTTGAAAAATCTGATCAACCTACATTAATGACTCATCTATTATTTCTTCTTAATTATGATCCATTGACTTTGTTACTGATATTTGATAATTGTAGAGAAACATCTTACCCATCAAAAGACGTGAAAAATGATATAATTGTAGTCATGTATATTCCCTTCCTTCTATATAAATTTCTTTGGCTCAGGCATCGATTTTACCTGTGGCATTTTTTCTAATTGATTAGAGAGCATAAGAGCATAACTGTGATTCACTGACTGATTTTTTCCTCAATCAGGTTAATATTTCACTGTGGCCTCGTTTCAAGATGGTATTTGACATGCATCTTAACAGCTTACGCAGTGCAAATGTAAAAGCATTATGGGAAGATGATGTTCATCCCCATTATGTTATGAGGCGCTATGCTGAATTCACAGCATCCCTTGTGCATCTCAATGTTGAATATGGAGATGGGCAGGTCAGCTATCTACATATGTTGGTTCTGATATTTTTGAAGATCACTTGCCTCACTTTTCAGATGCTAAATATGGTAATTATTTCTTACTAATCTAATTTTGTTTGGTTTTGCTTAATTTGCAGCTTGATATGAACCTTGAGCGACTTCAGATGGCAATTGATGACTTGCTTGTTAAATTGGCTAGAACATTTGCAAAGACCAAGTCACAGACAGTATTCCTTATAAACAACCATGATATGACAATTTCTATTTTGAAGGTCCCAATATCTTATTGTCTTTCTATCCATCCAGTGTTATCAGCTATCACAAACAGTCTTTATATGGTTTCATGTTCCTTGTGAAAGTTTTGGTGGCAATTGCTGCAGGAAGCAGGTGCTGGAGGATTGAAAATGCAAGAGCACTTTGAGGAACTACTTAAGAGCAACATAGGAATTTATGTGGTAAAATACAAGTTCCTCAATATAAATTGAATAACATTCACTTAGAGTGGCAAGTATTATTTTGACAATCATGTTTCAACAGTTAAGAGGACAGTTGTCTTATTTTTATTGAGAAGACAAAACTACACCCATATATAGAAATCCAATAACGCACCTAATGACATAATATCTCGTGTATTCTAATGCTTAGATGATCAGTATTAACTCTGTTGACATAAGAGATTTTGACAAAGTAATGCTTGGATTGACGTCGATGACTTGATCTAAACAGCAAAGAATCAAAATCTTCTAAAGTATATTTTTTTACCTTACTCTCAAATTGAAGATACTTTAGGTGATAAGTTTGTCAAGATGAAAGTTAAAACTTACGAATTATGAAAAGTTGCAGAGAATAAGAGTTAAATATTAAGGTTTAGTGTCTACACTCACGACATAAACAAAGAGTTAATAAAGACAGATTTTGTTTGATATTATTCCAAGAGATGAGAAGTGATAGATGAAATGGAGTAAGGTTCTGATATTGACTGAAGAGAGAAGAAGGATATAGGAGAAAGTGGCAATGCTTTTGAAGTTTCCAAATCGACAGTGAGTGTGTGTTTCAAAGAGAATGATGAGATTAGGGTTTCAACATTAATCATACTTTAAGGAGGCGGTAATGCCAGGAGAAGAGATTAAATTTCCAATTATTTTCACTCCAAGAGATGGTGAAAATATCATTAGAGACAAAGTTTGACATCATCTCGAAGAGAGAGATATCAGGAAAGAAATAATAATAATAATCTCTTTATAGTCTTGCTAACAAAGGTGGTTGAGAAGCATTCTGATGATAAACTTAAAGCATAGCAGCAGTATGCCAAGTTTAGATAATATGGAAAGAGAACAACTTTTGGTGTTGGTGGTAAAGCATAAAGGCTTAATGTGTGCATTTTTTTCTCATCATCCTCACATCTTTTTATGTTGTATTTTTCTCAAATCTATCTGTTTATTTTTTTGTTATACCTTCTCCCTTTTTAAACTATCTGCCATTGCCCTTGTTATTTTTCCCACTCTTTTCTACGATTGCTTCTGTGACCTTTCTTTATCATGTCTGCTTGAGCACCTATGTGATGAAAGTGGCTTGTGAGTGTGCTGGCATATGTATGAAAGACTGCATGAGGCGATGGTGCTCCAAGGGACGGATAGAGAGCATAGATCTGGCATCTGAGTTGGTGTTAATGCTTGGTTATGAAAATTTTCTGGTTGCCACTGTTGGTTCTTTAAGAACTTCTTTGACATGACATGTTGTTTTAGAGATGAGGAGACAAACATTGTTTGTGACTATCGAGATTCTGTTGAAAATGCATATGTACTAGGTTCAGACTTGGGGGCCTGAACTTGAAGCAGTGGGGTTTGTTCCTATTCGGAATAAAGGGGAAGGAAGAAGCAACAGAGGTATTGTTCTTGAAGGAATGATGAGTTCCAATTCAGAACAAAGAAGGGGATGAATGAAGTGATAGGGGTAGTTCTTAATGGAACAAGGAGGTGAACATACTCTATGAGATCATATGTGGATTTCTCTTAGATCATCACAGATCCACGAGGTCTGTCAAATGTAGAGTGTAGAAAGAAGATGAGATGAATATAGAAAAAAGATAGAAAAATAAGAATGAGGGAGGGAAGGCGATGTGACTACATCAAACTCATTATCTCCCCTTCAAATAGGAACCTTAAAGAGAAACCCTAGATTTGCTGCTCTAAGTTGAGAGGGATGAAATTGCTATTTTATTACAAATCACGTTCATGTGTAGGACACCAACATGACATATAATGGTGGCAAAAGGCTAAACCCTAAACCCAACATGACATATAATGACATCATAGACCGTGCATAAGACTGATATTCAAACAGACAGAGAACTATTAACTCGTAATAGAATAGAATGAACTCCTGGCTTGAATATGATTTGATGCTGATTTTTCTAAAGAATGTTGTCATGTTTTCTCCGTTTTTGCCTCCTTTGTTTTTTGTTAGATTGTCTGGTGTTGTCTATTAAGAGTAGAATTGCCTACAAATAGCAAAAAGTATTGCTCCATAACATTGTTATTAGTTTCTCAAAAACAGGAGATATGGTTATTAAGTTTAATCAGTCATAGCTTATCATATAAAATACAAAATGATGGGAATTATTTTTTAACCAATAATACAACAAAATCAATAGAAGCAATCTGGATACATGACTACATAAACTCAGTTGACGTATTTTTTTCCCTTTCAGTTAGTTTTGAGTGCACAAAGCATCATAAGATAGATAAGATACCTGCCTTGTGTATTACCATCATTTTTTTTTGTAAAATTGTACATAAAACAACATATAATCTGAATTTTGAAGTTCAATGGGTTATTTATCCCTCATGCATGAGATGTTTCACTAATAAGTGGGCATCAAATTGATCCGAGTCATGTCATCCTATAGTTTAAAATATCATACACAAAGTGAAGAAAGTACTTGTATGTGAAATAAATGAAGTGGATTGTAGAAATAAAAATGAAGATATGGCAATGCAATTATTGTCTAATGACTCAAATTTATTAGAGTAAATTGTAAGCAAAGTTCCATTTATACAGAGTGTTGTTAGGATCATGGTTTGAAATCTCATACCGTGTCGGGCGAAATGCTAAAGGTATGGTTATGGTAAATCACCAAAACTCGATATCACTCGACATTAAGGATCAAAATCTTGAGCTGTATTGTAGTTTTAGTCTTTGACTAAAAAGGTACTATTCTAGTATCGTGTCGACGCTTCAATGCATGATGTCGGTAATAAATTGGAGGTTAAAGGAGGAAGGAGATGAAACAAAGGAAAGGAGACATTGTAGTGACTTTCAATAATTTACCGAAATGATATATTTTAACCGTTTTGACTAGCATGGTACAAGATTTAAAATTATGCTCGGCGCAGACAATGCCTCCTACCTATGTTTCATCTCCTTCAACTCAAATCCATCACTGACACCATGCATTGAAACATCGACATGGTACCGAAACAGTATTGTTCCCATCAAAGACCAAAACTTAGGCATAACTTTAGATTTTGAACCTTGGTCAGGATTTTGACTAATTTGCATCTCCTAAAGCTGCACTCATATTTTCTTTTAAGGATAACATTTCATGACAATTGAGGAAGAATGGTAGCAAATCTTTTTTTTACCATATCTAACTGTGTTCTAGAAAATCCTTTTTAATGCTATTTTAGTATTTAATTTCATGATGATTCTAGAAGCTTTACTAAACAATATGCCATGCTTATGCAGGAAGAATTGCTCCTAGAGCATTTTGCTGATCTTATCAAATTTGTTAAGAATAATGCTTGTAAGTTGGCATGTAATTGAAATTAGTACCTTATTCACTGCATTCAATCCCAGCCTAACTCAAATATCTCTTGATGCTTATATTAGCCGAGGATACAATTATCAGTGCTGGGAGGCCCAGTGTTGCAGATGTTGATCCATTGGTGAAGGATTTCGCAAACAGGTGGAAAGTTGCGATCGAACTGATGCACAAGGATGTTATTACTTCTTTCAGCAACTTTTTATGTGGAATGGAGATCCTGAAAGCAGCATTGACACAACTACTTCTGTACTATACAAGACTCTCAGAGTGCGTGAAGAAAATTCCTGGTGGTTCTGCTCTGAACAAGGACTTAGTTTCCATATCATCAATATTATTCGAAATCAAAAAATACTCGAGGACTTTCTGATTTCCCCAGATTAATATAGCAATTCCCCTCAAGAAGTTTGTTTTGTTTTGCTGCTGCATCCTGTGTGTAGTGGTTAGTATGAGAACAGCAACATAATTATTTGATCAGGTCGTTCGGAGATAGTCCCTCATTCGCACTGTGCAACACTTGTAAAATGGCAAAAGTGATTCATGTAGAACATATAAACACAAAATACTTTCAAAGTTTGTTTTAATTTCTGATTTCATTCTATTTGAACCACTTAGGATTTCTACAAATATCCATCTTGTGAGTGTGATTAAGTTCAATCATGTTAATATTGAATTGAGTGATTACAATTATTATTATTATTATTATTATTATCTAATAATTGCTCAAACGTGATTCCTGTAGAACAGATAAACACAATGCTTTCGACATTTGTTATAGTTTTCTGTTTGCATTCTATTTAAGCTTCTTAAATAATCATAAGAAATACGCCATGTTTTGCCAACAACCTGACTGAGATCCTTAAATGTGACACCATACACATTCCAAGAGATCAAAATTCTAAAGCTAAAGTTGGAGCCAGAACCCTCACCTGAATTTCTTCAATTTGTGTAAGGGTGTGAGGATACCAAAGAAGCTCGAAGATCTCAATGGTACAAGTTAGGCTGATCTTTATCTCTAGCCATTTAAGCAATGGGAAATCATCCTCAAACTTTTCTTAGAGGTGGTGAGAAGAAGAAGAAATGACCTTGAATTGACAATTCTCGTCTCGACTCAATATTCGTTCACGAGTGATCATGTTGATAAAATTTTCAAAATCCATATTTAAGTAGAAATTTCGTTGACACAAGGACATTTTAAACGTTTTACGGTGTTAATTAATTTCCTAATTGGAATGCTTAACATCAAAGATGGATAGGATACAATATTATTATCTCTTAGAAAAATACACATTACCAACTTTGACTTCTCTTCATTTAATTAAGAAAGGAACTTCAGGTAGACAGCTACTACATATATGCACATTCCATGGTCACATGCATGCATATTTGCCCACTTCGCAAGGTACAACTCGCACGCACTCATGCCTGTTTGACATGACAATACATATTGCATGCACGATGGTGGTTATATAAATACATGCAATATGACTTGAGTGAAAATACCTGTCAAAACAAAAAACAAAAAACAAAAAACAAAAAAAAATGAAAAGAAAAGAAAAGAAAATACAATGCATCTATCTACTTCGCCAATATGATACAGTTATATATATGTCCATAACTAAAATATGCCTAAGTTGTAACCCCACCTTCAAAATGGAGTAGCAGTGGAGGTTGAGAAGCAACTGTTAATTCTACCTGTCTACACATGCCACTGCTAACTGCTACGTATCTTCAACCACCATAACCCTATTATTATTATTATTATATAACCTCAATCATGAGATGTTCGATTGAGATGAAAAAAAATAGTGTTGTTGTCTGGTGATTGATTGGGGGTATCAATGCTGCACGAGGAAAAGTAGCAGTCAGCATTCCCTCACACACGATGCATCTCAACTAAAACTCCAATCCATGTACATGGTGGGGAACCCACCACTGTTTTTATTGATTTGGACTTATTCACTGGTTCAGTCACTTTACGATGCTAAGGAATCAGTGTAGCTCAATTAGTGAAAGTTTTTAGCTAGATCAAAGTGAATTTTAGTGTGATTAACTTAAAACGGAAACTACTGGGCCAGGATTACCGATTTATCCAATATCTGTTATTAATGTATACTTCAAGGATATCAATCATCTTGCCCCCGATGATGATTTAGCGGTAAGCACATCTTAGGACTCCCCATGCACTCAGGGTTCAAAATCCGAGCGCAAGAAATTTGCCTCCCGTGTTTGAACAACTGAGACCGCTAGGCTGTTTGTGTAGATTGTCACTTGCGCTTTCAAATTTATCATGATGACGGATGGAAAACTTCTACAATGCATCTTGGGTAAACGGAAAACGAATGCTATCGCAGCTCCAAAGGAGGGAGAGGAGAAGCCCGAGTAGATGAAGGACATGCACCGTCAATATGCATGACCCCTTTGTAACAACTTAAGCTAAGAGGTTATCACAGTACTTTTGATGATAATTAAGGGGTCAAAATAATTGCCAAATATGGAAATCATTTAATATTCATAGGCACAAAATGGAATAAGAAAAGAAATAGAAAAGTATTACGAGAGTTTGGAGGTTGTTGAGTCTAACAAATGCTTGGCATTAGCATACTTGAAGACTCACAAGCAAACTTTGTTCTTTGAACTTGCGTGTGGGGCTAGTAATGATAAGAAACTTATAGTTAAGTTACCAATGACATTTTGTTCATTTCAAATTGTCAATACTATAGTATGCTAAGTCATACCTTGACTAAGTAAGTTCAAGATCTAAAGTTCTAAAGATTGGTTGTTGATGAACATAAGCGATAATCATGAAAACATGATCAAAGATTTAGTTTTGAGTTGTCAAGGGAATCTAACACCTTAACATGTTGGAATTGATCCTTAACCAATGAATTCAAAACTTAAGTTAATCTTTTGAGTCAAAATACAAGTGTCAAGACATGTTTGATGACTCAAGCAATGGCTAGGGTTTGTTTGTAACATTGCCATGTATATATAGAAGTTCATCATAAATTTAATTTGAATTTGTTTGGATGCCATGAGAGATTTTAAAGCTTTATTTAGGAGCATTTGAATTGTTTTAGCTAACCCAAATAAATGTTGTTTAGGTCAAATTTTGAAGAAGCCTTAATTTGGGAGTTTTTTTTAGTAATCCAAGTATTCAGCCTTACGATTCGACTAATCTTGAAAGTTTCCTATCGACCACAAGGATAAATCCGAAAGCACAAGTGACAATCCACACAATGGTCCAGCAGTCCCAGTGGTTCAAATGCAGGAGGCGAATTTTTTATGCTCCTTGGGTTTTGAACCCTGGGTGCATGGGGAGTCCCAAGGTATGCTTATCACTGTATCATAGCCCGAGGACATGTTGTAGCAATATTAGATTAAATCCATTGGTTAGTAGAGTTTAGATCAACTTTATGATCAAAAACTTTCCCCTAGTTTGATTGATTTAATTTTTTGTTATAGAATAGAATGTTGAAGAATCTTAGTTCATCTTTTGTGGTTAAATTGATCATGGGATTTAATATTTGACAATAATTTTAAGTTAGTTTGTTTAGACTAATGCTCTTGTCTTAAATTTACAATTTGACATTTATTATAGGTCATTGGATGATTCTAAGCTTGAATGAATTAATTTGATGATAGGTATAAAGCAAATGCGAAGTCTACATCTTGTAATTGTATCAAACTTGAATACTACTTTAAGTTTGGACTTATGGATATATCTTATATGAATAGGATTTGGACAACTTGTTCTTATTACTTTTAGGCTTGTAGCTAGGTATTTGAGTCAAGTTCCTCATTCCCATGTTGTGTATCAAAAATTAATTACATTCAATTTAAGAAGTTCTAGATGGTTGGCGGAGACTTAAATCAAATTAAAATGAATAAGTTTAGTTAACCAACCTTTGATGAATCAATCAAAATAAATATCTTCTAACAATAAATTTTATTTAACTTTGTTTATGTCTGATAATCATTTTTTCTTGGATCATTGTGACCTTACTATCCACTGATTATATTTGGTTTAAGGGGTAGCTTCTATCCCATGGTTGCCTTTGGGTTGTTGCTGGGATGGTTTCTATCCCTTAGCAAGTTATCAAGCCAAAGCCATGTCCTCTTCAAATGGTGGCCTTGGATGGCTCCTAGCCTTTGGCAGCCCTTCCAATTACCTAGTTACGTTGGAGCTTTCATCAATGTTTGTCTTTAATTGTTGTCTTAGATGGCTCTTGACCCTTCCTGACCCATTTGAATTGTCGGGTTGAATCTATCGCCGATATTTTCTTTGATTGTCTTGATAGTTCTTGGCCCTTGGTAGCCGTTTCAATTTGTCAAGTAGAATTATCACTCATGTTGTCGTCGCTGCCCTTCTTGAGTGGTTGGGATTTATTGTAGACTCACTTTCCAAGCATGCTTCTTCCTTCTTGAGCCTTAGGATGCCTTCTCTTATCCTTTTTAGTGGAGTCTTGAGATCATTTTGGCAAGGTATGGTGTGGTACCCTGTCTTTTCTTCTATTCTTCACGAAGAGCATTGGCATTTGGGCATGACTTTGACACGGGGCATCCTTCCCTCATGTTGATCTTGATCCTCCTCTAATAAATACAAGAGGGGTCATATATTTGTCCCCACGGGATGGACTGATGGTTAGTGTATAGAATGTTGTCATCATGAGGTATGAGGGTCAAATCCTGACTAGTAGTCAGGTTCCTGCTCTCTCTCATGCACTAGTCACTGTTCGAACTAGCTAGATTAGTTTCCGTGATTTACCTTCTCCGTGTTGATCCTGGGACGGATTGGCGGAGGTGCTGGGGACGAGCGTTTCGCTTTTTTGCTATCAAGAGGGGTCACATATTTGGTGGATTATTAATAGCCTCTTTGAGACTTCAATGTGAAGTTGCCATCTTCAAGAGGGGTCACATATTTGGTGGATTATTAGTAGCCTCTTTGAGACTTCAATGTGAAGTTACCATCTTAGTGAATCACTTTGTCATGATCATATCTAGGAGGTTTGTCATGAATCATTTTACATGGGATTCTAAATTGTCTTTTTGCTTGAGTTAGTGTATGATGCCCATTTCATGTAAGCTCCCCTTATCA
The DNA here is from genome assembly GCA_038050645.1 of Hedychium gardnerianum. Classification (NCBI taxonomy): domain Eukaryota; kingdom Viridiplantae; phylum Streptophyta; class Magnoliopsida; order Zingiberales; family Zingiberaceae; genus Hedychium; species Hedychium gardnerianum. The sequence continues at coordinate 8,728,013 of JBBUKS010000002.1, read as the reverse complement.
AGATCAATTATTGTCATGGTGTGTGTCATGGTGACATTTAGGAAAATTTGAAGCCTTCCTCCTTAGCCATTAAAGCACCCTTGCCATTTTGGTGAATCTTCTTTTATAATTGACCATTCTAAGTTTACATGGTGACATTCATGATTGCATCATGGCATTGACATGGTGTCATCTTGGTACTGGAATATTTTCACACATTGACATATGTCACCATGTATTATTCATCTTGTCATGTATCATTTGGCCGAAGTTCAAATTAGATCATATTGATCAAGCACGAGGCTCTAAATCATGTTACCAAAGTTTAGCATAGGTCTTGTCATGTTAACATTGGAATTAGGATCATATCCACCAAGCCATATTACATTTTTTATCATGACAATTAGCATCAAAATTACATTAACCATGCCTTAGTTAAGTGTTGACCATATCCACCAAGTCAAGGTTCATTCTTAGTTTGCCCTGACTAAGTGTTAACCATGTCTAATTGATCTTGATTGTGCCATGTATAAGGCTTGATTGAGGCAAATGCATGTCTTGACTGAGTGAATTGGCGACTTGATCAATTTGATTAGTTCAAAATTACAACATAAACTTATTTTGATGAGTACTCCCTTTGATCTCCTTGTCCTTGTGGGTTCCACTTGAACAATATGGTCGGGCTTGATTACATCCTTTACATTTCGATATTTGATGGATAGAGTTATCAACTACAACACATTTTCAACAATAATTATGTTTAGGTTATAAGGGTGTATGATGATGGCTCTAGGTAGCAAGGTTGACATTTTATGGTTGCACCCATAAGCACAATAAGCACAAAGGTGATAATTTGGTTGAAACATAAATTCTCACATCTAGCATTGCAAACTTAGGCACATAACTAGAAGGGGATGAAGATATTGTTAATAAAAGAAAATTTGTCTTATTTGAAGTATGCTAACATTTATGTGAAAATTGTATCTTCAACAAGAAAAAGACCTAGAGTAACAAAAATGCAATGGTTGATGATGGAGCATTCTAGGAGCATGTGATAGAAACAACAAAATATGCATTCTCTCATAGGAGGTCAACTTAAAGATCACACTTCCAAGCTCTAAATTCATTTATTGAAGTTGTCCCAATCAAATTATGGCGTCTAGGTCAACCTAGGACTCAAGCTTCTATTGAAGTAGTCATGGTGTTCCCATTCTTAAATATTTATCTAGACACACTATTTGTAATGTTTGGAGTGTTGGGCATTTATTTCTGGGGCAATGGTATAATAGTTAAACCCTCTAATGGATAATTAAGGGATCTAAGATTCGAATTTTAGCTGCGGCGTACTGTAGGAAATTTTTTCTCCAGTGAGAAGTGAGCCTAAGAATGATGGCCATTTGAATGAGCCTCCATTAGCGTTTCTTGATTTACCCTGGTGGCCGGTGATAAACTTTTGTGGAGCTGAACCGGTCACTCCAGGTCTGATGTTACCCGATTTGATTAATTTTTTTTTTTTGAAGTGTTGGCCATTTGACATGGAATTATCCTATGTTATCATTGTCTTTTCAAGGGACAATTATAAGTTCTTGTTTTTCCAAGTTGTTCCTCTACCTAAATACTAGTTGTTCAACCTTAAATTATTTTTGTCAGCCTTGAAAATCCATTTATCATATTTTATAGCATATCCGGATAGGTAGTTTCATTTTTAATAAAAATAAACTCATTTACAATTTACTTGAGCTTTAAATGCATTTGAGCTATGGTTACTTCATCTGTCATCTTGAATGTTTAAATTTGAGATTTTAGAAGATACCTCTTTGCCAATTTTGATTGGAATGTGTCTTAACATATAAGTTTATTCCATAGGTCTTTGGTGCATTCGTAATTTCCTACTTTGTTAAACACTTACTTTGATACCAAATGTTAAGATCAATGTAAGATTGACAATTAGAAGGGGTGAATAGATAGTGAGTTCAATTTCAAGTTCTCACGTATAAGCTTAAACGATAAAATTGCTAATAGCATGCTTTAGAGACCTTACTCTTACTCCATGATCTATGACATATTTGGTCCATCACCTTCCAAGGATTTCACTAATTTTGTTCCTTCACAAAAGAAAACATGAAAAAAAAAGCCTCTTGAAATTCTAACCAATGGGATGCTCTTTGTCAATTTCCTTACTTTCTTAAAGATGAAAAATAAAAGCTCAAGACTAAATTACCTAGAGATTGAGTTAAAGCCTTCAATTTTAATCTAAACCTTTGGAGACCATTGAAAACTTGAGCATTCCGATGATCACATGGATTCAAAGGTACTTTCATGTAGGTTAAGCACCCAAAATCTCTCCTAGAGCTTTAATACAAAAGCTACAATGACTCAATTTTAAATGTCTTTAGTCGATTGACTAGTTGGCTTATGTACTAAATGTTGGGAATACAATTAAAATTCTACGTTAAAAATATATGAAAAAGATCATGAGTTTAAAAGATAAAAAATATTTCTATTGGAATGAGGTTTTTTTTGGATAGAACTCAAAAATAAATTCACGAGGGCTTAGGCCCAAAGTAGACAATATCATACTATTATAAAGATATGTAAATTTTTATCCTAACACCAAAGTATAACCATTGTTTATCAATGACTCTCTATCCATCACCAAGAAATCACTACAAAAAATAGCAAATTTGAGATGAATTTTATTAAAAAAATTATCGCAAAAAATATTTGCAACGAACTTTGCGACTAATTTTTTTTTAGCACGAATAACTCGTCATCAAATTCTATGATGAAAAGATATAAATTCATCGCAAATTTTGCGATGAATTTTTTATTTATCGCAAAATTCGTTGCTATTTTGCGACGAAAAATAAATTCATCACAAAATTCACCAAACGCAAATCTGCGACGAAAATTTATTTTCGTCTCAAATTTGACGAGGAATTTAGTTTTCGTCGTAGATTTGCAAACGAATCCCATTTTCATCGTAGATTTGTGACGAAAATGGGATTCGTCACAGATTATGATGCATAGTAATTTAACGATAATTTGGTGACGAAAAAGTTTCATCGCCAAATTCGTCGCAAATTTTTTTTTTTTTTTCCAGAAACTGCCTATTTCAGCAATTTATCATGTATACAATTAAACATTCCAAACCAAATCACACAACATCCACATCCACATACAACATCTAAAATCCAATCCAAATCGCAACATACACATCTAAACCAAAACAACAACATCCACATCCATTTCCAAACCAAACCAAATCACATGTAAAATTGAACATCCACATCCAATATACACATGAAAATATTAAAATAAGTCAAAACAAACATATCAAATCCATACAAATCATAATACCAAAAAATATCAAACATTCATACAAACATCTCAATAAATCATTGTTCTTTTTATCTTTGGCTGACACTTTCTTCTCCTCTCATCTTCTTCTTTTCCTGCATCAAAACAAACAAACAAAAAATATTTGCACAAAAAAGAATTTTTTTTATAAACTAACACAAAACTTAATATGTACTTACTTCCTCCAACATGGATCAATTTTCACCAACCCTGTTCGAAACAAATTAATAGTAGTAATCAAAAATATAAAAATGAAGGATTCATAATCAAATAATAAAAGTAAAAATACTAATTTTGAGACAAATAACATTCATACATAAACAAAATCACGAACAATCATCACCACTACCATCATTGTCGTCGTCGTCACCATCAGGGACAACATAACTGAGAAGCATTTGACTTAGAGCGGAGCCTAACCGAAGATGTCGCATTATTATGTCCTGTTATTGGTGGAGTTGGCTAATTTTTATATCTCTTTGTCTCATTTCCTGATCTCTTTGAATCATATCTATTAAATATGGTAAATAATAATAATAAAATAATGGGTGTTAAACGAGAAATAAGTCCATAGAATTTTCTGGGAATTTTTTTTTATAGATTTAATCGGAGCTAATATGACGAGTTTAAGGAGATATAGATATTAGGCTTTTAGAAAGCCTGTTTGAAATATCAATTTAATTGAGAGTTGATTGATTAAATCAACCTAAGGTTATAAATATTAACCTAAAGTTGAATTATAAAAACCTAACTTCATTTATTTCTTTCGCGATCCCTCTTCTCCCTCACACTTGATCTTCTCTTCCTCTCTCGATCCAGCGTCGCCGCCTCTCCTCCCCGTGGCCAACGCCCGAAACTCACCCTCTCTGGCCATTGTGAACAAATTGTCGGCACTACCCCTTAGTTCCGGCCACTATAGCCGCCGTTGCTGCCCCATCAATTCACAGCCGCCTTTCTCCCTCTCTTCGCTCGACCTCCACCGTCGCTCCTCATTCGATTGCGACCATTGGCCAGATCTCCGGCCAACCGCAGGCCACGACAGCAACGACCATCGATGCCAAACCCTATCCACCCGCAACCATCCCAGCATCACCGGTCGATCCGCCACCGCAGGCACCACAGACAAAGCCGACTATTTTCCTTAACTTCATTCCGACTATCGCCACCTCCCGGAGCACAGTCACCTTGCTGCTAGCCCACAATCGAGAGTCAAGCCCATATTTCCCTTCTCCTCAGGACATCTCTCCTCCAGCCGACCACTAGGGCCAGGTCTCTGCCCCTGCTCTGGCCATCGCCGGCCATCACAGCCACCACCAATAAGGGGTAAGAGTTCGTTGGTGATAATTGGATTGAGCTAACATTTGATTGATGGTTAGTGTTGGTTCTGATCATTTCAGGGTTGTAGCTCCTATTTCAGCCATCTCAGTTCGCCAACAGTCGTTTCCGGGGAGGAATCATTTGGGTAACAAATTTCTCTACCTTATGTTGCTTTAAGTTCAGTAATTAGTGGATAGTTGGTTTTAGTTGTGTTGGCATTGGGGAATTAATACCTAAATGAAATTGTTATGCATGAACCTAATTTCTAGGGTTTCATGCAGTTAATGGATTGGTTATGAGAAATTCCTGATTTCATACACGGTGAATTTGGGTTCTATTCGATCCATTAATTATATGATTAGGTTGATCTAATTAGGGTTTTTTGGAGTTGGTTTAGTATTTGATTGTTGATCATATCTGTTTCCGACAATTTTTAGTGTGCTACTATTGTTCCAGCCAACCATTGTTTGGACTAGATTTGGTTCTCTGGCCATCCTTGTCATCTCCGGTCATCTTCGGTAGGTGAGTGATTTTGTGGAATGCATTCGATTTATTATTGAGGTATTCTCGCATATGGATATCATGGTATTCTTGGATTGATGGTGGTTGGGTTGATGTAATTAAATTCATGATTAGTGAAGCTGATTTGAGTTTTGCTTAGTAATATCTTGTGGATCTTGGAGATGAAAAATATGGAGTTGATTCTAATGAACGTGAAAGTGATTTGCAGTTTTATGGATGATCTATTGGGATGTATGGATATTATTTTTGGTTAGTCATGTGAAGAATAAAGAGCTCTTTTGTTAATGAGTTTTGTAAATAATTGTTAGATTTATTTAGTTTAGTTTAGTTGATATTAGGGTTGATGGATACCTTGTGTAGGGGTTTTGATAATTAAATTGGGATAATAACTTCTATGTGAATTTGGGATCAAAAATTTAAATGGATGGTTTAATTAAGGTTTTTGATATGTGGAGTGATAAGAGGATTGATGTGTGGATGGATTGGGTGGATCCGATTAGGGTTTCTTAATTGGGTTAGGTTTTGATTTGGTTATGTGATTTATGATATCACTATATTATAATTGTGTGTTCTACGTTACAGGATTTTGGGTGAAGCAAAATCTCGAACATAAGGACATTTGACACGGTCTATGATTTTAAGGCGGGTACTTCTAACCTTGTCTTTGGTAGTTTATTTGCCTTAGTGCATACTCTGATACTATAGTTAGTGATTGAATTTATCTTAACTCCAGTTGTATTTCTACATGAGTTTGATACATATCTGCTTGTACTTTGAGTTGATCTTATTACATCCATGCAGTCTCTTTTATTTTTATATTCTGTAGTGTGTACACAAGTGTGGTATGCACAATAGGAACATGCTTAGATTCGGTAATCATGTAGATGCTAGACATGCGTGTGGCGTGTTCATATGTTAGTTTTAGTTTATTCATGCCATGTAGTTGTGTACGTGTGTGTGGCATATGTAGGATCGTGTGAATAGCCCTGCAAATGAAAATAAGACTTTCTCTTGCATCTAGTTAAGCAAGGACACATATATTAATTGCTAAAAATAAATAACATAAAAAGAATAGGAGGCACGAGGTTTTACTTGGTTACAACCGAGGAGGTTGTTAATCCAAGGCAAGTGGAAGCACTAAAAGACTCCTTCGGGCGAAGTAGCCAAGCAGCCTCTTACAGTCATGGAAAGCTCAGACTATTACAAACACGAGTTTGGAAGTTAAAAACTAAGTGTGTTATATAAAAACTAGAGGGCACAACCTCTATTTATAGTAAAATGGTTGAGGTGATCGTTTTGCTGACGTGACAGTCATGGGGGAGCCTACATTAATTGTGGGCACCTCCAATGGATCGAAACATATCTATTGCTTATCCGGCAGCATTGGGGGAGCCTCGGTTGAGCTGACTTGACTTCAAGATCTCATCCGCTACAACGAGTCTTTAGCGGTCGGTTGAGGCGCCTCAAAGCAAACGGGGGTGCCTCTATTCTCAAGCGGGTGAGGTGCCTCAGAGAATCCAGGGAGCCTCCATTGTCTGGGTGCTTGAGGCGCCTCCATTCGATGGGGGCACCTCCGGCGCCTGACAGGTGAGGCACCTGTAGCTGCTCCGGGGCACCTCCATTCCTTCCAATCACTTGGGCATTCTTTGGTCGTCTGAAGTTGAGCTCACCCAAACCCAACTTCGACCTTCTCCTCAAGCAGGCTTCCTCCCCAGCTTCTCGTCCCACGGACCGTGTCCTTCTCGCCTCGCATCCCTCGGACAGCTTCCTTCTCTCTCCACCGTTGTACTCTTCCGTAACTTCTCATCCCTCGAATGCACCTAGCTCGTCGACTCATTTCCTTTGCTATCCTTATCGTCTGCTGCGTCTTCCGCTCAACTTCTTGTGTTCCTAAGTTCCTGCACACTTAGACACAAGGATTAAACTACGCAACACCTAACTTAACTCAATTGATCACATCAAAACTACCTTGGAATGAAATTACAATAAATTCCCCCTTAACCCTCATATTTCTTCACCTTTGATCACATCAAAAATAATTGATAAAAATGTTAAATATTAGAGAAAAATTGTGAAAAAATTTAGTTAAGGATTTATACACAAGATAGAAATCTGTGTAATTTTATTGCAATTATTTCTAAGAAAAATAATTCTTAATAATGAAAATGCAATTTTTTTAATAATAATTTGAAAAATATTTTTAACTTTAGAAAAACTTTGAAATTTTTTGTCAAGGTTCAAAATAACTAATATAATTCTAGAAAAATATTTCACAATAAAAATACTTCTCATTATAGAGAAAAATATTTCTTCAGAGAATTGAAGATTTTTTAAGATAATAAATTAAAAATAGAATTTGATAGTGAAAAATTTTGCAAATTTTTTTGAACACCTAAACCTTAACGTTAATTTGAAGAAAAATCAAAATTTTCAAAAATAAGTCTTCTAAAATTTTTAATTTTAAAAACTCAATTTTCATTGAAAATTTCATAAAAATTTATGCAATAGTAAAAAAAAATTGAGCTTTTTCCTGGTAATAGAAAACATGAAATTCTATCACAGAAAAATATAACATGAAAATTAATTGAACAGAAAGATGACAAATATAATTTTTCAAACAACATGTTAATAACTTTGACCATTTTTTTTTCTAGCATGCATAAAAAGATAATTTAATAAGTTAGAACAAATTTTCAAACCCAAAATAAATTTCTATCTACTGGATTTATCAAATATTTTTTAGAAATATTGAAATGTGATATTTTTCTAATTTAGCCCCTTTAATTTTTCAAATACCAACTTAGTCCTCTATAATTTCTAAAATTTGGAAAAACATTTGAACATGCAGAATTATTTTCCAATATTTTTATTTGATCTTTCAATTTTGTATTTTCAATTTTAAGTTTATCAAATTTTGGGAGTGGACATGCATTTGCTAATTTAATTCTTAATTCAAAATTATCCTTTTTAATGCAACATAATTGGTCCTTAATTTGCACAAAGATCTAGACAAAATTTTAATGAAGTCGTACAGTTGTTTAGGAGGAAGCTTATGTATCTCACTTATCGTGTCAGATTCGTAGTTAGATGCTCCCCCTTCGCTACTGCTTCTTAGGAAGTAACTCCCCCTTCCTCGATGCTCTCCTCTTGGTGACTAGTCATTAGTGCTAGTCCAGCATATTCTTCAGCCTCGGATTCTTCTAAGGACGAGTCATCCCACGTCGCTTTGACGTTCTGATGTTTGACTCTTCTAGATCCTTTCTCCTTTTCTTAATTCTTCACCTTGGGGCAGTTGTCCTTGATATGTCCTTCTTCATTGTAGTTGTATCACCTTACTTTTCTTTTTCCTCGTAGAAGCTTCTTGTACTGTGACTTATTAAAATTGTTAGTTTTAAAAAACTTATTGAACTTCTTACCATATAAGCTTCTTCTTCGTCAGTTGAAGATTCTGAGTCTGGTTTATCCTTCTTGGCTTTCAAGGCTAAGTTCTTATTTGAGATGTCCTTCTCTTTTCGTCCTACACATCGAGACTCGTGTAATTCCAAAGTAGAGAATAATTCTTCTAAGGTACATACCTCTAGGTTCTTGGAGTCATAGTAGGAGTCGATGATGTATGCCCAATCTTGAGTTCTCAGGAATGCATTTAAAGCATACCTTAGCGAATCCCGATTCAATACTATTTCTCCTAGGTTGGTGAGTCCGGTGATAAGCTCCTTGATCTTTGCATGTACCTGAGCCACCTTTTCTCCCTTTTCCATCCGGAGGTTCGTTAGTTGATTCTGGATCAGGTCTCGTCTTGCTAGTTTGGCCTCTGAGGTTCCTTCATGAAGCTCCAGGAATTTCTCCCAGAGTTCCTTTGCTGATTTGTAAGTGTCATTCCGGTTGATTTCTTGAGGTGGTAGTACACTTAGAAGATGGAACTCTACTTTTCCATTGGCCACAAAATCAGTCTGTTGCTTCTTGTTCTAGAGGTACTCTTCCTTCTCTTCTCCGTTCTCATCTTTGAGAGCTTCAAAATCATATTTAATAGTAAGTAGAATATCAAAGTCAATTTTGAAAAATACCTCCATTCAGTGTTTTCATATCACAAATTCCCCCTCGAACTTTAGTGAGTAGATGCTTGATCCAGTCATTCCTCTTGATTTTGTTGCTGGGTCGGTGGTTAGTCCTTCTGGGCAAACCTTGCTCTAATACCAATTGTAGAATCGTGTTGGATCTGCTAGAAGGGGGGTGAATAGCCCTACAAATGAAAATAAGGTTTTCTCTTGCTTCTAGTTAAGCAAGGACACACACATTAATTGCTAAAAATAAATAACATAAAAAGAATAGGAGGCACCAGGTTTTACTTGGTTACAACTAGGGAGGTTATTAATCCAAGGCAAGTGGAAGAACTAAAAGACTCCTTCGGGCAGAGTAGCCTCTTACAATCGTGGGAAGCTCAGACAATTACAAACACGAGTTTAGAAGTTAAAAACTAAGTGAATTATATAAAAACTAGAGGGCACAACCTCTATTTATAGAAAAATGGTCGAGGTGACAGTTTTGCTGATATGGCAATCATGGGGGCGCCTCCAATGGATCGAAATTGATCCTTTGATGATCTAGCAGCGCTGGGGGGTGCCTCGGTTGAGCTGACTCGACTTCCAGATCTCATCCGCTGTAATGAGTTTTCAGTGGTCGGTTGAGGTGCCTCCAAGAAAATGGGGGCGCCTCTATTCTCAAGCGGGTGAGGCACCTCCATCAAACTGGTGAGTGAGGCGCCTTAGAGAATCCAAGACGCCTCCATCTTCTGGGTGCTTAAGGCGCCTCCATTCGATGGGGGCGCCTCCAGCGCCTGGCGCCTCTAGTTGCTCTGGGGCGCCTCCATTCCTTTCGATCGCATGGGTGATCTCTGGTCGTCCGAAGTTGAGCTCACCCAAACCCAACTTCGACCTTCTCCTTGAGCAGGCTTCCTCCCTGACTTCTCTTCCCTTGAACCGCGTCCTTCTCGCCTCGCGTCCCTTTCGATCGCATTGGTGATCTCTGGTCGTCCGAAGTTGAGCTAACCTAACCCAACTTTGACCTTCTCCTCGAGCAGGCTTCCTCCCCGACTTCTCTTCCCTCGGACCGCGTCCTTCTCGCCTCGCGTCCCTCGGACTGCGTCCTTCTCACTTCACGTCCCTCGGACTGCATCCTTCTTGCTCCACCGGTGTACTCTTCCACAACTTATCATCCCTCAAATGAACCGAGCTCGTTGACTCGCTTCCCGTGCCATCCTTCTCATCCGCTGCGTCTTCCGCTTAACTTCTTATGTTCCTAAGTTCCTGCACACTTAGACACAATGATCAAACTACGTAAGACCTAACTTATCTCGGTTGATCATATCAAAACTACCTTGGGGTACTTACAGCGTATACATTAGATAATGTAGGATGTGATACATTATTCATGATTTATAATTGTGGACACGTGTGTGACGTGTACCAATAAACATGTAACATTTATTGCATGTTCTTGATTGTATGGTGGACACGTGTGTAGCGTGTACCTTAGATATTGTAGCATGTGTCATATGTGTATGATTATAGGTGTAAACATATGTGTGACATGTATTTTAGGTGATATGTCATGTTAGTGACTATCATGTCTGATTTATGGTTATAAACACGCGTGTGGCGTATATTATGATCGGTATGTCTTGATTAATGTAGTTGTGTACATTACATAGATAGACATGTATGATGATAAGATTTGTTGTACCCTACTCATCACGGTGTTGCATGTATGTTAGCGATCAGGGCTCTCTTCGGGTGTGAGCTAGTCATAGCATCGCGATTGCATGTATGCTACCGATCAGGGCTCCCTTTGGGTGTGAGTTAGTTGTAACATCATGGATGCATGTGTTCTATTGATCAGGGCTCCCTTCGGGTGTGAGCTAGTCGTAGCATCACGGAGATGCATGAGCTATCGATCAGGGCTCCCTTGAGTGTGAGCTAGTCGTAGACATGCTATTATTTGGGTTGTTATACCCTAGGTTGCCCACGAGGCCATACGTGGTAGAGAGTTTCTCCCGAGGCCCGTAGCTAGATAGCTACCTCCTGTCTGCCAACAGGTTATTCGTGATAGAGAGTTTCTTTCACATATAGGGACCCTGACATTTTGGACTGTTCATGAGTATTCGTGGTAGAGTGTTTCTCTCGTAATCCACAACTGATGAGCTGAGTGTCTTGGTCATTTTTATACCCCGTGGTGGAGTATTTCCTCCACATACAAGACCTAATATTGTTACTTATATGAGATGCTATACTGATATTGATTATTGATGGTACATGCGTGTGAGAGGTTATACCCATGTTGTTTATTATTGACACTACTCATGATACTATGTGCTGTTGAGTAGGGTGCTTATGTAGTAGTAGCATACATGTGTCATCATTCGATGGTGAGTATATTTTTTCTTTGAGATTATAAACCTTTGAATCACTGTATACGCTATTATTCATGCACAAACTTCTTATATCCGTTGAGTATTTCTTTTGTCCTCACCACCCCTGCTTTCCATTATTATTTTTAGGTTAGCAGGTATATGTTGATTGAGTCACATGGAGGATTTTTCCCGCGTTGTCCCATTCACATCGAGCTTCGTTTATCTATGTTTCATTTCAGTTTGATTTGCTTTCGCATTTTGCTTATTGAACTTGTTTTATAATAAATGTCTTGTATTTGGACTTCTTGGGTTCTTTGGTTATGTATTTGGAGTGTTCAGCTGAGCCGACTCACAATTGTGTTTTAGATTTCATTGTTTAGTAGACCTTATATTGTTCTTACTCTTTTTGGTTTGTATTACCTATTATGCGTGGTTGTGTTATGGTTTGAGTTTTGTGAACTCATACCATAGTGTATCTGTAATTGTCATTAGGGAATATCATCTGTATCTACGGGCATGTGTACTTTTGGGGCGTGATACTAACGCGTGTATGTATGTATGTGCATATGAAAATACTAAACTAAATAAGATAAAAGTTATACTCTGAGGGAAGAAAAAATTAAACAAATGCAGCAAAAAAGAAACTAAACAATTTGAAAAGAGAATCCAAACTCGAGTGGGATCGACAGCCAGAACATTTGAGTGACATAACACATCCTCTACCTGCTAACCTAGAAATTAAAGGAAAAGCAAGGGGCAGTGAGTACAATGACTCATCGGGTATAAGAAAGATGTTAATTTGAGTTTTTATGACGCAGGACATTTATTCAGGGCGAATATCTGTATTTGAAGATTTCTCAACACGACTAATTAGAGGCGGGTATTTCTTGCTTGTTTTTAGTAATTATTTGACCTAAGTGCATGATTGTTATATTGGATAGATAGTCAGATTTACCTTGACTCCATTCATATTGTTACTTGAGTTTTGATACTTATATGCTTGTACTTGGAGATACTCAGTTTATTCTGATACAATCTTTTTATTTATCATATCTGTAGAGTGTATACGTGTATGGTGTGCACGATAGAATCATGTGTATGATTGGGTAATCATGTAGTTGTTTAACACGCATGTGACGTGTGTTTGCTCCCATGTAGATCAGATAGTCCTTGTCATGTAGGGTTTTACATGCGGACGTTATAAATCACATGTTATGGTCATGTAGTGTTAGACACGCGTGAGGCGTGCATTTATACATACTTGATAGTTTATGTTTCATTTATTCCATGTAGATATTTATGCGGACACGTGTATGACGTGTACCGAGGTTGATATTGCATATAGAGATTTCCATATCTGATTTGTAGTTATTTACACGTGTGAGGCATGTAGCATGATTAGTATGTCTTAATGGATGTAGCTCAGTACATTTATGTAGTTTAGAGATATGTGATGGTAGATTTACTTGTCTATCTACCACCATGGGGATGCATGTATGTTATCGGCTAGGTCTCCCATTGAATTGGTTAAGTGAGCCATAACATCACATTATTACATGTATGTTATCGGCTATATCTTTCATTAGGTTGGTTGAGTGAGTCGTAGCATCGTTGATACATGTATGCTAGCGACTAGTGCTCCCTTCGGGTACGGACCAGAGCCAACCACATACTAGTGCCAACCACGACAGGCCGTGTGGTTTCACATAGTCGTGCCTCAAGGAGGAATTGTGTTAGATCCAACCACGACAAGGTCATGTGGTTTCACACGGCTGTGCCAATAGAAGCTAATCCTGTTCCTTTGAAGAGCCAATTTCCAGAACAAGCCACTGTTGGCCGTGTCTTTTGACACGACTGTGCCAAACTTGGACCAAGTGAAGTGTTGTAGACATAGAGGAAACATAACCAATCATGCCACGACCATGTCTTTTAACACGACCGTGTGAAGAAATGCTACTCGAACATTTTTCCCCACGATGGGGCCATGTCAAAAGACATGGCCATGTGACGTCAACTCAAGGGATAAAACCATAAAGCATGACCGTGTTTTCTACGACACGGCCATGCGCCCCCGTCCTTCCAATTTCATTTTCTTCTCCTTCACCACTCTCCAAGATTTCTTCCATCTCCCTTCCCTCATCTCCACCTCTCCAAAAGACTCTCATCTCTACACCCTTCTCTTCTCAAGTGAAAGATTTTCTCTTCTCATTTGATTTTCTCCTTCCCCCAAGACTTGTTCTACTAGTTGGAGAAGATGTCAGACCAACTTGAAAAAGGAGTCTGATATGTGCTAATCGAACCTATGTTTTGGTAGATAGCAAGGGTTCAAAGTTAAGGTGTGTTGTGAACTAATGAGTTTGACTGAGTATGCAGGAAGCTCAAGCAGAAAGTCCTAAGGGAACTTAGGCAAGGTACAAGTCCTAGTTAAGGCTAGGCAAAGAAGTCCTAGTTAGTTGACTGGGTAAGAAGTCCTGATCAGGGGGATTGGGCAATGAAGTTCTGGTCCGGGGGACTTGACAGAAGTCTTGGCAAATCGAGGACATCGGGCAGAAGTACTAGGGGTCGAGGACACTAGGAGGAAATCCCTGGGAGTCGAAGACACCAGGCAGGAGTCTAGACGGGTCGAGGATCAGACGTCTAGCGGAAAGTCCTGGAGGTCAAGGTCAGATGCTGAACAGGAAGTCCAAACATATCTGGAGAACCATATTTTGGCAACAGGTACATTCTCCTGAGAGGAGTAGGTGAGGACGCCTTCCCTGTTGAGGGAACAATAGGCATCAGTTAGACCTAGGGTTTCACCGAAAACCCAAAAGCCATAATCTGACATTCCTAAGACTGTCAAGATTATTTTTACTATGTTTTCTGTGCTAACATTGTGATGTAAGAAAGATAAGTCTAGAAAAGTTGATCTAGGCGCCTGGAATGGATCCAGGCGCCTTGAGCTGATTCAAGCGCCTCAATCACCTCAGCGCGAAGCAGGATGAGGTGGAAGCTCCTGGTTTGTCGGCGCATGCCAG
>JBBUKS010000002.1:8701359-8713312 GCA_038050645.1 Hedychium gardnerianum | reverse complement strand
GGGATTTGCCTCTATGTTAAGGTTGCTACTAGACTAGATAATCGGGAGATCCTTAGTGACAAAGGATACTCATTCAACCGAACTATTATGCCATTAGTGACAAAGGACATCGACACTTACCCACTTTCTAGAGTTAAAATACCTTGACATAGGGATAACCATTGCTACATAGGAGTAGGTGTGGAGAATAAGGAGATGAACATATTATAGGGACATTATCTAGCATCATAGTGAAACCAAAACGCTAGATCCATTCCTCCCCAACCAACTTCCTTCTCTCTCTCTCCCTCTCTCTCTCTTGCTCTCTCTCTTAACTCTCTTGGGTTCAAACCAACTTCCGATCATCTAGATAACTTCCTTTGCGAACTCAACTAGTGCTTAATCAACAGTCCCTGTGGATACGATAATATTTTATATTACTGACGACGTAACCGTGCACTTGCGGGAACATAACAATTTACATACCATATGTATTCCACTTATTTATCGAATTCAAGAGCCCTTACTTCGAATTCGGGAGATCGTAGATTTTTCACAAGTGGGTTGATATCCACCCACTATTGATAAGAACAACCTTGGTGTTGGTCCAACAAGTCATTCTTAGCTCTAGTGGTAGATATCAAGTATATAGATTACATATCATGTATATGTAACTATCACATTATGCTATCAACTAATTAATATTCGCATAAACATCATATTGTTAACACATTAACAAGTATATATCTAATGTATTTCACCCAACTTCACCTCTATCCACGTTGACCTTGGCGTTGGTCCAATAAATCAACGCTTCAAGTTAAAACCAATCCGTTAATCATGAGATCGTATCTCAATAGTTCGAACATATTTAATTTCAGGTTGAGCTTGGCGTTAGTCCAACCACTCAAACAAGAAATCAAACTCTGGTTTTTACCATATTAACGAAAGGTGTAGACTTTAATATTTTACATAAGGGATTTAGATCTCATCTATTTTTCATGCAAATGAACTATCTATATGACATGACATAATTACATCTAATTATGACATAAATATAAGAATTAATTAATGCATCTATATGTCATACAATATGGCATGATCATGGCATTAATGATATCATAGTTGTCATAATATTATTTGTAAATAAAATATGATTAAGAATCTGGTTTCCATAAATCAAGATTCCTTTAATTAAATAAGAAAAAAAATTTCCAAAATTTAATTATATACTTTATTTACAAAAGAATTCTTAATCAAGAAAATCTACACAATTAGGAAACAATTCCCAAATTTTAAATCTCCTAACTAATTAAGAAATATATAATTACAATTTCTTAATTAACTCAAAATCTTTCAAAAATTGAAATTTCTGAAATTATTTTAGAAACTTTCCAAAATTAAAACTTCCTAACAAATTAGGAAACTTTTCAAAATTGAAATTTCTTAATAAATTCAGAATCTTTCCAAATTAAAATTTCTAAATTATTTATAGAATATTTCCTAAACAAATTTTCCTAAAATATTTCAGCAACTTTTCAAAATTAGAATTTTCTAACAAATTTTGGAACTTTTAAAAAAATAAAAAATCGTATTAAAGTAGGAAAAAATCTAGAAATTAATCTATGACCAACTATGACTCGTAAAATATTTTTTATGATTATGTTGAAGCATGGTCAGACTGTAATACCAATGTTGGGTAGCTCAACACGGCGTTTGACACGTTTAACAAATGTGTAGCGGAAGACAAAAATAATTCTAAATTATTATAACACACACATCACATGCATGTAGAATACAATAGTACCAAACACAATTGTAATATAAAATTTTATGATAATTAAATTATACCTGCAAGTTTGTAATTGAACCTTGTAGATAGCATTTGCTAGCCTTGCAAGGCGAGCCTCTTCTGGAATCAATGAGCAAGCCTAACGACACTTGCCTCTACTCGTATCCACACCAAGTTATCTTCGAGGCGACTTCTCTAAGTCACGAGTCGTGTCTCCACTTCGATACTAGCCGAAGGTGGGAGATGTAGCAATCTGAGAGAGGGATCACATCTCGATTTAATGCCCGGTGGTGAGGGTAACCCGACAGCAACAAATCGAGATGAACGACAACAACATTATTGTCATTTGGAGGCAAAACCCCACTGTCCGAGGGCTGGAAAACCTGTTGCCCTAAGATGGCATTAGATTCGACGGCGGTTGAAGCCCGGCAGCAACCATTGTTGTTGGTGGCAGCACTTTGGACAGCACCTCAGCTAGTCGGAGGCGCAAGGAAGAACAACCATCTTGGCTGGCCGGAGCCACCACCATGGCTGGTCGTCGACGAGAGGAAGAACAACCATCTTGGCTGGGCGGATCCATCACCATGGTTGGTTTCCATAGCCACTTGTTGTTGGTGACTGAAATAAGCACCAACCCTTGCTTCTGACTATTTGAAATGCAGCTATGGCAGCGGGATTAGCACCGACGAGCAACAACACCTTGCTGCACGAAGTAGTCCTTGGCAGCAGCGATCCTTGGGTAGTAGCGGTCCTTGGGCAGCAGCTTTGCTACCATCGCTGGTGGGGTAGTAGTTTACCGGCGGATCCACTCCTAAGCAGCAGAGCATCCATCTTCTGACTGGCCAGCCACCACCGGCGGAGTAACCCTTACACTGGAGTTGAGCAGCAGCCTCCGAAGAAGCACCTTAGTCGAAGGATGAAAAGGATAGCAACTTTTCTTCTGGTGGCGGATGGTAATAGCAAAGAGGAAAACACGATTTTTCCCTTTTGGTCTTTGGTGGCAGGCGAAGACAGAGAGGAGAGAGTAAAAACAAAACCCTAAAACTATTTTAGGTTTTTTTTCATTAATTTCTTTCTCTCTCTTTCTATATCTTTATATAGATTCTCTTATCGGGTTTGGATCAAATCCAAACTCGTATCCGTTAATCCAAAAACTCAAACCATTAGCCTTAAGTTTGGTTCAAGACCAAACCATGTTGGTTCAAAAGCAAACCACCTTGGTTCATTAACCAAACCTCTTTTAATTAAAACAAAACTAATTTGGTTTATAATTAAACTAAAAAGGGTTTAACTCATCTATGAGAGATGTGGCATATCCGTGCTTCTATTGTACCAAACTCTTTCTAGATTTGCCCCTCGTCTAGTCCAACCAAACTTTGTCTCTCTCGATCTGAGAATCTAATTCTCAAACTCATTTTATGTCTCTCAGATAAACTCATAGTGCGTGTGATCTTGTAGATTCTTGATTTATGTTGGTCGTCCATAATCAATCATTTAATTATGGATCAATCATTAGTGACATATAGTAGTACATCATGATCCAAAATTAATTGAAAAATCACAACTAATTCCAGAATAGTTTTGAACCCTTCAACAGCTACAGTGAGTCATATCTCGTTCCTTTCACTCATCTTATACCCACTTGATTCAGGACATGGTCTATGTGTTAGTCCTCACTAGGCTAACTATGTCACACCTAGCCCAAGTTATACTTTCTCGTCCTGTGGATTCAAATTACTCAGACATGTGTCTAAGAGTATCATACTCTTGACATGTATTGCTTTGGCCAAAGACTTTGAGTAACAATCCTTACAAGTGGTCATAGGGTATACGTCTCCTTACACAAGGAGCGATGGATCCTCTATTGGCTATCCAATCACCTTCAGGCACTTTGACTTATACTCAATCATCTACGATCCACACCTCCTCAGAGATTCTTTCTTAAGATGTCAAAGTATAAATCTCCATGACCAAGATTACTTGAATACCTTAAGTCGAAGGAAACTCGCACTTAAGATATAATGAGATCTTCATTGACATATCTATATATGTAGAGAACCATATGAAGTCTCATGGAAAGTCACTCCAATGAACTAGTTACCTTTAACTAGCATCCACGTATGACTCTCGACATCCAATGTCTCCAGCCAGTGAGGAGTGACTACTTGGTTAAACCAAGGAGCATAACACGTGCTAGTCTCACAGAATCGATGATATCTGAACTCATCAATTCATTGACTAGGGATTGTTTCAATACATTCATAATTACACATGTAGAGATGCTCACTAGTTGTGATCTAATCATAAGTTCTCCCATGTTATGAATTGTATTACGGACATCCAGTAAGTGAGTTTAAGATTCAATCATACACATAAAGAATGTACACTCAAATAGTGAATCATTTATTTATCCAATAAATAATACATACTATAAGGCGATTGCCTTAGGACACCTCTCAAATATAACACAAATTAATTGGTCTGATCGATTGGTGGCAACCAATCGATTGGGGTAATCGATTAACAACTTATTTCAGGCGAACCGAAGCTTGCCAAATTGATTGCCCGATCGATTCGAAATGCTAATTGATTGGCAGAGGTTTCGCGAGAAAACAAAAAGTTGTGAAATCGATTAGGGCAAACGATTGACAGTGATTTCTCTGTGAACGGAAAGCTATGTAATCTATTAGAGATTGATTGATAGTGATTTCTCAAACGAACAGAAGGGTTCAGAATCGATTGAGGAAATCGATTAGCTGTGTTTTCTTGAGCTAATAGAAGGATGCAGAATCGATTGAGGCAATCAATTGACATCCAATAATCAATTTGTATGACTCACCAATCGATTGGTCAGGTAGAAAAGAGTCGTTCTATAGATTTGAATGGTCGGATCTGACGTGATAATCTACGGGGGCCAATCGATTGGGAGACATTTTCTAGTCTGAAATCAACCCTAAAAAAGGGGATTTCGTGGAGATTTTGAGCCGCCAGTTCTTGGAGATTCTGAAGCAAAGTGCTGGTCATTTCTGAGTCAAGAGACATTTCCAAGCAACAAGAAAGCAAGTAAAGCAAGGTTTCATTGTAAAGTTATTTTCACATAAAATTGTTTTAGTGTTTGCTCTTCTTGTTGTGTTCTTGTGTAATCAAGATTGTACGAGGTTTCTCCACCTTCTAAAAGTTTTTGGGAAGGAGAGAGTTCTTAGTGGATGTGAGAGCTCAGAGTAGACCCTTGTATTAGTCGTCTCAAAGAGGCAGATACCAAGTAAAACTAAGATGTTGTGCATGTGGCGTTAAAGTTGATTGAAGTTTCCGCTGCGTATTTAATGACGAGCACAAAGCAACGACGAGAAGTGATCAAAACTATTTACCCCTAGCTCACACTATTCCTAACTAGTGGTATTAGAGCGAGGTCACTCTTCATTGGACTAATCATTGGAAAATTGAAGCACGAGCTAGAAGAAGAAGAATAAGTTGAAATTTGAAGCTCTCAAATATCAACAAGTCGAAGAACTGATCATCAAAGGAGCTCAACTTCACAATGGATTCCTGAGATGATTTTGGATATGATACTCGAGTACCTCCACCATTTAGATTAGGAGGCTTCGATAATTAGAAATCAAGAATGAAAAATTTCTTTATGATGGACAAAGAGCAATGGTTTGTTGTAACAGAATGATTTGAAGCTCCAAGAGATACAAAAGAAAAACTTTTTCGGAGAAGCAAATGGACTAAGGAGCAAGTCCAAAAATCTGAGACAAATGAAAATATAATTAAATTATTATCAAATATTTTACCTAACGATGTCTTGTGCGAGATAGGTCAATATTGAGATGCAAAGGATCTATGGAACAAGCTTGCAAAACTTTATGAAAATCCAACCTCAATGCAAAGTGAAGATTAGCCCAAGGAAGGAGACTAGTTGATACTAGATCAAGAGAACTCAGAGTTTGAGAGGTGCTCAACATCTGAAGATCAAGTTGAAGAAGCTACTTCAAGAACTAAGAGGGAGAGGTCATTGACACCAAAATGAGAGGAACTCTCAATTTCTGAAAGTGACAAAGAGGAAGATTGTGCCAGCTCCACAAGTGAAGAGACCTCAACTCGTGAAAGTATAACAAATTTGTGTATTAAAAATAAAGATCATATATTGTATTTTGAGTGTAGAGAAAAAGGGCACTATAAGAGAAAGTGTCACAAATTAATAAAGAAGAAGGCTCAAGTGACACCCAAGGTGAAGGAGAAATAAAGAGATGTTGGCCCCATGATATGAAACGGAAAAGAGCACATTGTGTGCTTCACATGCAATTAAAATGGACATTATCAAAATCAATGTCCAAAAGGGAGGTTTCAAAGAAAACACAAGGGAGGAAGCTCAAATTAAGGGGGAGATCTCAAGAGTAAACCTAAGGTATCATTAAATAGTGTAATTTCCTTGCGCAATAATAAAAAGCATGCTAGACTTAAATGTTACGACTTTAGAGCTTGTTATCATGAGAATAGGAAGCATGATAATTCTAAATAAAATTTTAGGTCATATCATGCTAGAACAACCTTACCTAAGGATAGGAAGGAAGAAAATAATCTAGGTAAGATCTATAAGAAAATTAGACACATGCCTAGAAAGAAAAATGTCCAAGGCAATCATGAAAACTCAAAATTTGAAGAGTTGAGGATTGAAAATTAAGTTTTGAGGTTAAGACTTGAAAAATTGGAAAAGACCCTTAAAAGAATGGAAAATGTGTTCAATGGGTCAAAAGAACAAAACTAGGTTTAGAAAGACAAGAGTCATCTATGGACAAGATAGGTTTGGGAAACAAACCTAAGTTCAAGGGAAACATGGTCTCATACCATAAGGCTCCATATAGCTATGGAACTAATCCTAAGTCTAGGAGTCAAATCAAGATTTCAAGGATCCTTAGTGTTGACCTTGAGAAGACTAGCATGACTAAGACTTCTAAGGAGCATAGGAAAGTCATTAGGAAGACATCTAGAAAAGTATCCCTAGTGAGTACCTAGTACACCTAAGGAACAACAATATGTATTGGGTTCCTAAGAGTGTGAGCTCTTCACCCTAAATGGTTATAGGGTGTGTCAACCCTAGTTGAAAGGGTAGTTAACCCAACCATGATAAAGTTGGCATTTTAGAGCATTTTCAAGGTATGGTAATATTTTTAAAATGAGAAGTTAATTTTTACCCTCAGATAAGGGTATAGTGTGTTGGTGCTGGAAGCACCAACTAATCAAACCTATATTTTGATAGATGGAAAAGGTTCAAAGTTAAGATTTGTTGTTATCTAATGAGTCTGACTAAATGTGCAGGAAGCTCAAGTAGAAAATCCTAAGGCAACTTAGGCAAGATGAAAGTCCTAGTTGAGGCTAGGCAATGAAGTCTTAGTCAAGTGGACTAGGCAAGAAGTCCTGATCAGGGAGATTCGGCAACGAAGTCCTAGTCAAGTGGATTGGGCAAGAAGACTTGATCAGGGAGATTGGACAATGAAGTCTTGGTCTGGGGGATTGGTGGAAGTTTTAGCAGATCAAGGACACCAGGCAGAAGTTCTAGGGGTCGAGGACACTAGGCGGAAAGCCCTGGAGGTCAAGAACACCAGGCAGGAGTCTAGGCGGGTCGAGGATTGGATGTCTAGCAGAAAGTCCCAGAGGTCAAGATCAGATGCTAAGTGAAAGTCCAAACAGTCTAGAGGTCCAGATGTTTGGCAATAGGTAAACTCTCCTTAGAGGAGTAGGTGAGGGCGCGTTCCCCATGGAGAGAACAGTAGGCATCGGTTCAACCTAGGGTTTCACTAGAAACCCAAAAGTCAGAATCGAGCAGTCCCGAGACTGTCAAACATTATTTGTTATATTTATTATATATTTTTCTGTGCTAACACTGTGATGCAGAAGCTAAAGCCTGGAAACTACTGAACACCTAGTAGGATCCAGGTGCCTCAAGATGAACCAAGCGCCTCAAAGGGATTGAGGCGTCTCAATGACCTCAGTGTGAAGAAAGATGTGGTGGCAGCCTATGGTTGGACGGTGCACATCAGCAACCAGGTGCCTCAAAGGGATTGAGGCACCTGGTTTAGGATAGACTCACCAGAGTTACGCTGCGATCAGATCGAGCCACGTCAGCGATTGAGGAGCCTCAAAGGGATTAAGGTGCCTGAAAATGGACAAGGCGCAACTAACTCATATCTAATCAGATTGACTCAGATAGAGGTCTCTCAATACGAATAGAGGTGCCTGAATGACAATAAAAGAAGACTTCAACCAGCAACTTCAGACAAGGATTCTATACGACTTTCGTGCTCAGACATTGCTCCGAAAATTATTCTACGACACCGTAACGCTGCCCTGACAACTAGAGATCGAGCTTCTACTTCCTTGGTTGTCGGTATTGTTGTTAATTATTGCATTTCAAGTTCCACATATTTGCATTATTCGAACTGATAGTGGATTTCCCATCAAAAGCATTCATTTGGTGCGGGCCTTGGACTAGCCATCACCGGGCAGTGAACCAAGTAAAAACAAGCGTGTCATCTTTTATTTTTCCTTGTTCTTCTTTTCGTTTCTTTTTATTCCACTAAATACTCGAATTTCTATGAAAAAATGTGAGAAAGTGATAAGCGCTATTCACCCCCTCCCCTCTAGCGCTCTTTTCGATCCTACATAGTACCAATAAAATTTGAGGTATTGATATTATTCAAATTGGCAAAATATGATAGAAGTCAAGAGTATGCCAAGTTTAGGGTTTTGGTACATTCAGGGAGACAGGGTGGCATATGTTAAATTGAGTATTTGGCATAATGGTTAAATGATAATACTTAGATGAAAAATCTAGATATTTATTTTATATTACACTTACTATGCTTGTGTGCCCTATCATATGCCATGACATCATGTCGTACATACATATTGTCATAAAAAATGCTACATGTCATGTCATATATGCATCATTTAAGTTATGATAGTTTTTCTTTTGAAAAATATACTTTTGATATATGTCATACTCATTTATATGCATTATTTCAATTCCTTGTAATTAAGGACAATGACATTAGTTGACATCCTAGGTAGGATGATTAAGTTTTAAAATGCTTAATTAGAGATGCATGATCCCTTAGGTTAGGGAAAACCAATTTATATATCTCACAAGAACTATAAGAGTTAACTTGTATATGTATTGAGATACAATAGATACAAGTGAGATGTTAGGAGGATGAGTAAAACTCAAGATGTTGATTTAGTACATCTATTTGAGTTTTAGTTTCATCAAAACAAATGAATTTTGTGTTGACCAATCATGGGGAAAGCTAATATGCAAGTCATGTGCATTTAGCCCATAGATCATGGTTGGAAATTTGTTTTGAAAATGATTTCAAAAATATTTTAGAAAACCTTGGTCTATTTGTTGATAGGAATCACCATTGATTAATTAGATATTAAGTTAGAGTGAAACATTGAAGTTTTCAATAGTTTTCAATTTTGTATCATTCTTTGAAAATAAGATGTATTTTCATAGAAAATTATCTTTTCATGATAGTATATGACATAAGTAATGTCTACATGACATTTCATATTTTTTAAAAAATTGTAGAATTATTTATGAATTTTTGAAATTGAATCTGAAATTTTAGACACATTAATCGATTGGTAATTGGTACGTGCGTCAATCAATTGGTAGCTCACACCAATTGATTGACACAAGCAGCAATCGATTGGTAACTGATACCAATCAATTGGAAGCTGCAGAATTTGACTGAAATAAGTTTATTTCAATCGGTTAAGACATGTTTAGATGACTTAACTATCCCTAACCCTCTGAGGTGCTTAGATGAACATTCAAAGGTAATTTTCTTGATAAAAATTAGAAATGGATGGTTAAAGGGGACTAATGTGGAATTAAGGAGGAGGTTTAGATTCAAGGTTGAATTTTTAACCTCAAATCTTAGATTTTTGGATTTCCTATAGGTTTAGGAACATCAAATCATTGTTGGTACAACGATAAAAGCTGGAGCATGCTTTGAGGGAGGTCCACCTTAAAGGCATGAAAATGGATATGAAAGGAGATTATAAGGACAATGATTGAATGCTCAAGGTGGAGCATTAAAGACAATGGGAGGTAGAGAACCTCCATTGCATGTTGGAAGGTCAAGGTGAATGGAATTTTAGAAGAAATTTTTGATGTGTGTCAAAGGGGGAGAATTTAAGGTTTAAGTTAGTAAACTCTTATTCATGCCTTGGCATGAGAAAAAGGAAGTTGGGACTAATGAGTTAGCCTAACTTAAACATATTGTCAAACATCAAAAAAAGGGAGATTGTTGGTGTAATCAACCTTGGATCAAGGTTGATCAGGTTGACTAAGCTCAGGTTGACTCAAGCTTGGGTTTTGATATTTGATAATATGTGAGTGAGAAGTCAAGTAGGTCAAGATTGACCAGATACTTGACGATGTCAGAAGTCCAACGGGAAGTTGACAAGAGAGAAGTCTAAGTCGGTCATGGAGGATAGAATACTTAGCATAAGAGAAAAGTCCAAGTGAGTCAAAGGTTGATCGGACACTTGGTGAACAAAAGTCCAACGGGAAGTTGGCAAGTGGAAAGTCTAAGTGGGTCAAAGGGTGATCATACACTTGGTGACAATGGAAGTCCTAGCAAAGCTAGGCATAAAAGACCAAGTTGGAAACTAGGCAATGGAAGTCTTAGCAAAGCCAGGCGGGAAGTCCTAGTTGGGAACTAAGAAAACCTAGTTAGGAACTAGGTTAAGTCCAAGTGGGTCACAAAGGACCGGACACTTGGTGAAGAAGCTCTAGCGGTAGGTCAAGGTTGACCGGATGCTAGGTAACGAAAAAGTTCCAATAAGTCAAGGATGATCGGATATTAGGCAATGGAAAGTCTTAATAGGTCACAGATGACTGAATGTTGGGCAAAGAAAGTCCTAGTAGGTTAAGGTCAATATCAGAGCCATAGGTTGTGATAGCCTATTTTTGTGTTTTAGATTTTTCATGGTTATTTTCTCGATATGACTTTTCGAGTTTTGGGACAAGACAGCGGCAGAACATCTCCAAGCTATAGGAAGTAAGGTCTTATCTTTGTTAATATACACTTTTGTTAGTACTTATCTAGTTGTCTGTAATAGGAATGGCACGTAGAGGGTCAGCCACTAGTCGCAGCCATGGTCGTTAATCATGAAAATGACCTATTATCGATGGGACCCGAGCCTGCTCCTAGAGAGGCAAACTTTTCTGGAGTTTCGACTGATTCTGAGTTAGGTAGCAAAAGTCAGACCCATCAAAATCCTATGGGAGGTCAGGGAGGATAGTCTCAGGAAATACCACTACCGATACTAGCCGAGACTACTACTAATTGGGTTATGAATAGAGCTCGCATACCATTGCTGGCTCGATCAGTGATGGATTGATTCACTCTTTTCATGGAGATTCTGACCCGTGGATTGTACATGCTTGGTTAAGTAACCTGGGAGATACATTCGTGTATATGTCTTGCTCTGATGTTGAGAAGGTGGAACTGGCTGTATATCATCTACAAGATCAGGCGGTTACTTAGTGGAAGATGCAGCAGACGATATATGGGGAGCAGCAAGTCACTTGGACTTTATTTTGGGAGGCTTTTGAGAGGCAGTATTTTCCCGCTACATTCTGCTTAGCGCGATGATAGGAATTTCTGAGTTTTAAGCAGGGAGACCGTACTGTGATAGAATACAGTACAGAGTTTAACCAACTTGCGGAGTTTTGTCCTCATCTTATAGCTCAAAATAGTGATCGTATGTTTCAGTTGACTCAGGGTCTTGCAGCTTATATACGGATCAGGATGTCCGGGATTTCTGTCAGCACTAATCAGAAGGCATTAGATCATGCCTTATTTAGAGAGTTGACTCAGCAATAGGTATCCTGAGAAAAAAGAAGATGATAAGAAGACATACCATAATAGGTCTTCTGGTCAAAAGCATTAGTTTTTTGGACAAGAAAGAGAAGACAGGAATAGAGGCTCACAAGCTATTTTTGAGGAGTCTTCGCGACCATAAAAGATAGGATGATCATCAGCAGGATCATCTCTTTCTCAGCAGCAAAATTGAAAGAATGACATTGGGTTATTTCGATGTGTTCAGTGTGGTTCTAGGAGTCATACCAAACCAGAATGTCCTCTGAATCAAGCTATATATTTTTAC
>JBBUKS010000002.1:8678610-8691935 GCA_038050645.1 Hedychium gardnerianum | reverse complement strand
ATTGGATCACAACTAGTGAGCATCTCTACATGTGTAATTATGAATGTATTAAAATAATCTCTAGTTGATGAATTGATGAATTAGGACATCATAGATTCTGAGAGATTAGCACGTGTTGTACTCCTTGGTTTAACCAAGCAGTCACTCCTCACTAGCTAGAGACATTGGGATATCGAGAGTAAAATGTGGATGCTAGTTATAGGTAACTAGTGTTTTGGAGTGCCTTCCATGAGACTTCATATGGTTCTTTACATATATGGATATGTCAATGAAGATCTCATTGCAGTTTAAGTGCAAGTTTTCTTCGACTTGAAGTATTCAAGTCATCTTGGACATGGATACTTATACTTTGACAACTTAAGCAAGCATCTACTTGGAGGTGTGGACCTAAGATGATTGGGTATAAGCCAAAGTACCCGAAGGTATTGGATAGCCCATAGAGGATTCACCGCTCCTTGTATAAGGAGACATATACCCTATGACCACTTGTCAGGATTGTTACTCGAAGTCTTTAGCCAAAGAAATACATGTCAAGAGTATTGTACTCTTGGACACATGTCTGAATAATTTGAATCTGTTAGTGCTGGAAGCACCAACTAATCAAACCTATGTTTTGATAGATGACAAAGGTCCAAAGTTAAGGGTTGCTGTTATCTAATGAGTTTGACTGAGTGTGCAGGAAGTTCAAGAAGAAAGTCCTAAGGGAACTTAGGCAAGGCGAAAGTCCTAGTTGAGGCTAGACAAAGAAGTCATGGTCAGTAGACTAGGCAAGAATATATGATCAGGGAGATTGAGAAACAAAGTCCTGGTCCGGGGGACTGGGTAGAAGTCTTGACAGATTAAGGGCACCGGTCAGAAGTCCTAAAGGGTCGAGGATACTAGGCGGAAAGTCTTGGGGGTCGAGGACACCAGGCAGGAGTCTAAGTAGGTAAAGGACTGGACGTCTAGCGAAAAGTCTCAGAGGTTAAGGTCAGATACTGAGTAGGAAGTCTAAACAGATCTGGAGGTCTAGATGTTTGGCAACAAATAAACTCTCCTTAGAGGAGTAGGTGAGGACGCGTTCCTCGTTGAGGGAATAGTAGATATCGATTCGACCTAAGGTTTCACCGAAAATTCAAAAGTCAGAATCGGATAGTCTTAAGACTGTTAAGATGATTTATTATTCATACTATGCTTTCGATGCTAACACTGTGATGCAGAAAAGATAAGCCCTAGAAAAGCTAATACAGGCACCTGGAAGTGATCCAGGCGCCCTAAGCCTATTCAGGCGTCTGAAAGTGATTGAGGCGCCTTAATCACCTCTGTGCGCGACAGAGTTAGGTAGCACCCTCCAGTTGGTCGGCACACGTCAGCATCCAGGCGGCTCACAGCGATTGAGGCGCTTGGGATGGGATAAGCTAGACCACGATCGTGTTGCTCTCAGAAATTGCCATGTCAGTAGCTGAGGCACCTCAAAGGGATTGAGGCGCTTGGACGAGGATAAGTAGCGGCTAACTCGGATCTGATCATATCAACACGGATAGAGGCGCCTCAATGGAAATAAACGCGCTTGGATGAGTCAATAAAAGAGCACTTCGATCAGAAGCTTCGAACAATGATTCTACACGACTTTCATACTCACGTGCTGCTCCAAAAAGCTCTCCACGATGCCGTAATGCTGCACCAACGACTATGCTCAAGATCTTACTTTATAGTCATTGGTATACTTGTCTTTACTTGTACTTTCACTTTCATATTTGTTGTAATTCATCATGCTATTAGTGGATTGTCCATCGGAATCACTCATCCAGGTGTGGGCCTTAGACTAGCCATCGCCGGGCGGTGAACCAAGTAAAAAGAAAATCTTAGAATTGTTTCTTATTAATTTCGCTGCATTAACTCTTTTGTTTTACGAAAAACGTGAAAAAGTCATGAGCACTGTTCACCCCCTCTAGCACTTCTCGATCCTACAAAATCCATAGGATGAGGAAGTATAACTTGGGCTAGGTGTGACATAGTCAGCCTAGTGGGGACTGACACATAAATCATATCATGAACCAAGTGGCTATAAGACAGGTGAAAGAAACAAGACATGACTCATTATACCTGCTGAAGTGTTCAGAAGTGATTTTGGGATCAACCGTTGATTTTTTGATCAATTGGGGATCATGATGTACTACTAGATATCACTCATTATCTATTCATAATTAATGGTTAATTATGAATGTCCAATATAATCGCGAACCTATTGGGTCACATACACTACAAGTTTATCCGAAAGGCTTAAAATGAGTTTAAGAATTAGATTCATAGATAGATAGAGACTGACTCTGGTTGTACCTGATGAAGAGAAAATTTGGAAACAATTTGGCGCAAGAGAAGTGCGGATGGGTCATGTCTCTTGTAGACGAGTTATACCCTCTTTGGTTTAAATTTAAACCAAGATGGTATGGTTTAAAACGAAAGGTTGTTTTGTTTTGAACCAAGTGGTTTGGTTTTAAACCAAACTTAAGGCTATTGGTATGAGTTGTGGGTTAACGGATACGAGTTTTGGACTTGCTCCTTAAACCTAATAAGAGATCTATATATTGATATAGATTGGAGAGAAAAATTAATGAAGTTGATTAAACCTAAAAGTTAGGTTTTATCATCTCCTCCTCTTCTCTCCTCTCTCTCTTGCGTCGCCGACCAACACAAGGAGCCGAAGCCCCTTGTACTGCCGTTGTCCACCACCTCGGACCCTCCCACTGACCAAGAGGACATTGGAATAGCGCCCTCCGGCTAGTGCCACCGCTGCTCCCACGTGCGCCAGCGTTGCATCACGTGCGAAATCACCGCTAGTCGCCCGTGCGCTGCTGCTGTAGGGCTCAGCCGCCGGCTGCCCTTTCCACCGGAGGCCCCTCTCTGACCTTCGGACCTTCCTACCGCCAACCACACTGCCGACAACAGTGAAGAACAGCCTCGAACAACGATCTTTATGGCCGCTGTTCACCTCACCTCATGTCGTCGGGTTGCGAACGTCGCCGGCATCGAAGAAAGTGGGATATCCTCCGTATTTTGTATCATTGGGTTTCTAACACTGCCGCATATCGAACCGTTGGTTAGATCCTCTCTCGGATTGCATTATCTCCGATCGTCGACTAGTACCAAAGAAGGAGACACGACTCATGACTTTGGAAGTCATCTCGACTATTGCTTGCCGTGAATACGAATAGAGGCAAGGCTTGATAGCATCGTTGGTTGATGCCATTCCCACTCCTCATCATACGACAGGTATATTTATTATCGTAAAAATTTTATATTGTGGTTATGTCTTGCATGTGTGTATCCTGTATGCGTGAGTTGCATGTGATGTAATAAATTTGATTTATTATTAACTTCCGCTGCACATTTGCAAAACGTGTCCTTGCATGCATCCATCGGGCTCCTCAACAATATCTGCTCATGACACTTTGAACATATGATAAAGCTAGTACATAACATACATAATTGATTCTATAGTTGACGCATATGGGATCTAACTCATGCAAATCCTCTCGTCTTGTGTGCTCGGGCACATAGACTTTGAAAGGTGAATCCCATGTCTCATGGGAAGTAAACCTTTCTTGGATTCATCCATTCTAAACTATTTTAGCACATTATCTGTGTATGTAGACTGTGAAAGATCAAGCAACTGTCTTGATCTATCTCTATAAATCTTGATCCCAAGAATATAGTTTGCTTCTCCCATGTCTTTCATGGAGGATGTTTTGGATAACTAAACTTTAACTGACGGTAAAACAGACACATCATTTATTATGAGCAATATGTCATCAACATATAACTCTAGGAACACGACCGTACTCCCACTATACTTCATGTACATGCAGGGTTCGTCTAGATTTTGTGAGAAATCAAACTCTTTTATTACCTCATCATAATGGATATTTCAACTCCTAGATGCTTGATTCAATCTATAAATGGACCATTGAAGCTTGCATACTCAGATGTGAAACCCTAGGGTTGTATCATATACACATCCTCGAATAGATTTTTATTGAGGAAAGTTGTTTTCATATCCATTTTCCATATATCATAATCGTAATGAGCTACTATGGCCAGGAATATCCGAATGGATTTAAACATGGCTACTGGAGAGAAGGTTTCGTCATAGTCAATACATTATTTTTGACGGTAGTCTTTTGACACTAATCTTGCTTTGTAAGTAATCACATTACCGTCCATGTCATTTTCCTTCTTGAAAATCCACTTGCACCCAATAGGTGTTATACCTTCAGGTGGGTCCACCAAGTTCCAAACTTGATTTTCATACATGGAATCCATTTTTGACTTCATGGCGCTTAACCATTTATCCCTTTCCGAACTTTTCAAAACTTCATCATAGTCAGTTGGCTCCTTATCCTTAATGAGTAACACATCTTTCGATTCACTTATGAGAAATTCATATCTCTCAATAATTTGACGTGTCCTACTAGATATACGAAGAGGCGGTGTATTAATAGATTTAGCTATTATCTCATTATAATGAGTAATTAGCTGTGGTTCTTGATTGCACATCTCTTTGGTGTCTATTGAACTATCCCAAGTTCAATCTCACTCCCAATATTTTCTTGCAAGAGAAACTCTTTCTCTAGAAATATAACATGCCTTGAGACAAACACCTTTTGTTCCAAGAGATAATAGAATTGATAACCCCTTGGTTCCTTAGGGTAATCAATAAATAGACACTTATCAGACTTAGCATCTAGCTTATCTGATACAGTCCTCTTCAGATAAGCAAGACAACCCCATGTCTTCAAATAAGACAAAAGAGGTTTCTTACTAGTTCATATCTCATATGGAGTAGTAGAGACTGTCTTAGTCAGGATTTTGTTTAGCAAGTAAACAATCATCTTAAGTACTTAACCCCAAAAGGATTTGGGAAGATTTGCATGATTCATCATCAACCTAACCATGTCCAACAAGGTTCGGTTTCACTTTCTGACACACCATTGTGTTGTGGTGTGTATGGCAGAGTCCATTTAAATAATATGTTATTATCCTTGAGATAATTCTGAAACTCTTGGCTTAAGCATTTGCTACCTTGATCAAATCGAAGCATTTTAATACTTTTTCCAAGTTATTTCTCTACTTCGTGTCTAAATTCTTTGAACTTTTCAAAATCCTCAAACTTGTATTTTAATAGATACACATACTTAAATCGTGAGTGATCATCGATAAAGGTAATGAAGAAGCTATAACCTCCTCGTGCATGAGTTGACATAGGTTCATATACATCAATATGTATAAGGCCCAGTATATCACACTCTCGTTTACTTTTTTCTTTAAAAGGTAACTTAGTCATCTTGTATTTTAAGCATGAAGCACATGTATCAAATGAATCTAATTCAAAAGATTCCAAATTGCCAATCTTTTGCAATTCGGTTATGCATTTCTTGCTTATATGACGAAGGCAACAATGCCACGCATAAAAGGTTAATTGATCGTCTCTTTGAGTGTACTTGTTTCTCATTTCGATATTGAATACATCATTGGATACATCTAATGCATAGATTCCATTGCATAATGTTCCAATTCCATAAAGAATATCATTCAAAGTTATATAACAACAATTGTTACTAAAATTCAAATGGAAACCTTTTCTATTTAAACAAGAAATATAAACAATGTTCTTTATTATTAAAGGAACATAATAACAATTATCTAATTCCAAAATTAGTCCACTAGGGGTTTCAACAAATAAGTTCTTATGGTTATAGCTACAATTTTTCCTCCATTGCCAACTCGCAAATTTGATTCTCTCTTGACCATTCTTCTACTATTCCTTAGCCCCTGTATGTCATTACATAAGTGTGAGGCACACCCTATATCCAATATCTAAGTGTCATAAGAAATAATATGACATTTAATAACAAAGATACCTGAAGAAGATGAGGCATCAGATGCTGTTTTCTTCTTCAAGAACTCAAAATAAATCTTGCAGTTTCTTCTCCAATGTCCCATCTTGCCATAATGGTGATTGGTGCTGATTTTTCTTTCTTAGCCTTCTTCTTCCCTTTGGCTTGAGTTTTTGACTTCCTCTTAGAACCTTTCTTTGAAGAGTCAAACAACATCACAACTTTCGGTTCCTTCTTAACCGATGGCTCCACTGTCTTAAGCATGTTGATCAACTCAAGAATGGTGGATTGAGATGGTACATCTGATAATTCATCATAAATTGTGAATAACTATCAGGTAAACTATATAGAATTAAGTCAATACTTAATTCATGATCCATGACAAATCCAAGTGATCCCAACCGCTCAATGTAGTCATTCATCTTTAGTAGAAATTACACCAAAGATGAACCCTCCTGCATCTTTAAGCGAAAGAGAAGCTTGGAGACCTCGAACTATTTGGATTTTTCTTGCTCATTAAACAACTCACAAAGATGATAAACAATAGTATAAGTATCCATATGCTCATGTTGTTTTTATAGTTCAGGAGACATTGAAGCTAGCATGATGCAACTTGTAATCTCAGAATCAGTCGTATGCTTCTGATGGGCCAACATTTGGTCAGAAGTTGCATCATCCGCTAGACTTGCAGGAAGAGACTCTTCAAGGACATACATGATCTTCTCAACCTTGAGAACAATTCTCGGGTTTTGAAGCCAATCCAAGAAGTTCGATCTAGTCAGTTTGTTTGTTTCCAAAATTGAGCACAAATTCAAAGAAAACAAGCTTATTCTGTTAACCTAGAAATACAAAATTGAGTGTATAAAAGAGATGAATTAAAAATGACATGCAAACAATTCGCATCCATAAAAAAAATCCCACTTTCTTATCAAATTCAAGAGCCCCTTACTTTGAATTTGGGAGATGGTAGGTTTTCTCCTAGTGGGTTGATATCCACTATAGATAAGCATAACCTTGGAGTGAGTCTAACAATCCATTCTTAGTTCTAGTGTTAGGTATCAAATATACCAATTATATATAACTATCACATTATGCTATCAACTATTGATATTTGCATAAGCATCGGGTTGTTAACACATTAACACTTATATATCATATGCATATCACCCAACTTCACCTCTTTCCACATTAATCTTGGAGTGAGTCCAACAAATTAATGCTTCAAGTTAAAACTAACTCATTAATCATAAGATCATATCTCAATGGTTTGAACATGTCTAATTTCAAGTTAGCCTTGGAGAGAGTCCAACAACCCAAACATGAAATTAAACTCTAGTTCTTATAATATTAATAGAAGACGTAAGCTTTAAATTTTAAATAAGGGATTTATTTAATTTATGTCTCATCAATTCCATGCAAAGAAAGCATACAAAAATTATAAACTATCTATATGGAATAACATGACATAATCATGACATCAATCATGGCATCAATCATGACATAAATCATAGATAAATCATGGCATCAATCATGACATAAATTATGACATCAATCATGACATAGTTGTCATAAATTAATTAGGAAATAAAATATGATAAAGAATTTGGTTTCCATAAACCATAATTTTTTAATTAGATTAGGAAACAATTTCCAAATCTAGTTCCTTATTTTATTAGGAAATATTTTTCAAATTAGGAAGTTCATAATTAAATTAGGAAATAATTTCTTAAATTGGATTTTCCTAACAAATTAGGAAATAATTTCCAAGATTAGAATTTCCTAACAAAATTGGAAATTCTACATGGAAACGATTTCTGTATCCGATATTTCCTAACTTTCCAAATAAAAATTTATGACAATCTACAACATGAAAAACAAAGATCTACGATCTATGTTGAAAACACAAGCTACTCTGATACCACTTGTTGGTGTTTTCGTGCGAATATCTATGTGTGTAAAACATACAGCGGAAGCAAAATAAATTTCTAAATTATTACAATACGCATCACACACAACCACAAGAACACACATGTGCAAGACATAACCGTAGATAAAAACTTCGTTTAGGAATTATACCTGTCGGATGACGTTTAACGGAAACGACATCAATTAGCAAGCCTCACAAGACTTGCCTCTATTTGTATCCACGTCGAGATATCTTCAAGACAACTTTATAAAGCCATAAGTGGTATCAAAACCATTTGTGTTTTCGACATAGATACCACAAGAAACTCTGATACCACTTGTTCCTTTTACGATGACCTATTGCTCTAACAACAACACTCACCTTTAGATTTATTTATTGTCGATATTAACCTGTGTTTCGTTATTTATTGTCGGTATTAACCTATGTTTCATTTG
The DNA here is from genome assembly GCA_038050645.1 of Hedychium gardnerianum. NCBI lineage: Eukaryota > Viridiplantae > Streptophyta > Magnoliopsida > Zingiberales > Zingiberaceae > Hedychium > Hedychium gardnerianum. Next base: position 8,683,698 of record JBBUKS010000002.1, on the reverse strand, counting down.
ATAATAGAATTCTCAGATAGAGAGATATTAAGTCTGGTGGGACCAGATGAATGACAAATATGGAAAATATTTGTCGGGCCGGAAGCATTGATGGGCCATGCCTCTTGTAGACGGGTTGGATCCACTTATGCAACATTGGTTTGGTTTTGAACTAAATTGGTTTTTTTTTGAACCAAGCCTATTGCAAGCGGGTTAGGTTGTCTTAATGGCTATGAGTTGGACTTGGTTCTCAAACCCTGAAGAAAAATCATAAGTGTTATTGTTTTAGGTTTTGTTTTTCCTCCTCTCCCTCTCCCCTTGTTGCCGCCAAACCTAAGAGGGTGCCACCCCCTTTGGTTGTCGCCGATCGCTTGGTGTCGCCACCCCCTTGTGCCGCTGGCCACCTCTCGTTGCCGGCCTCTCGAGTTGCCGACCACTTCCGGTGCTGCCGCCCCTTTTGAAGTCGCTGCCCCTCAAGGAGTCGTTGTCCCTCATGGTGCCACCAGCCATCCTTGCCACCAGCCATCATTGCCTCCAGCCTTCTCTAGGATCGGGTCATCTCCTTCCTTTGGCTAGTACCAAAATGGAGACGTGACTTGTGGCTTACGAAGTTGTCTTAAAGGTATCTCGGCATGGATATGAATAGAGACAAGTCTTGTGAGGTTTGCTAGTTGATGCCTTTTTCATCTATGATTATGTCTTGCACATGTTTGGTCTTTTTATTTTGGGATGCGGGTAAAATTTTTGAAATCATTTTGCTTCCGCTACATGTGTTTTATCGAAAACATATGTTTTTATGCCCGAAATCCCCAACATGTGGTATAAGATCCTCTTATGTTTTCGACATAGATCATAGATCTTGTTTTTGGCATATTTTGTGTCCAATTAGGAAATTTCAATTTTGGAAATTATTTCCTAATCTATTAGGAAATTCTAATTTTGGAAATTATTTCCTAACCTGATTAGGAAAAATCAAAATTTGGAAATTATTTCCAATTTGGTCTATTATTTCCTAAACATATATATATATATATCTTTATTGATTTTGAAATTCTGAATTTTGAAGATGTTTCCTAATCTAATTAGGAACTTTCAAATTTGGAAATTATTTCCTAATCAAATAAGGAATTAGATTTGGAAATTATTTTCTAATCTAATTAAGGAATTATGATTTATGGAAATAAGATTTTTAATAATATTATATTTCCTAATTAATGTATGATAACTATACCATGTTTATGTTATGTAGATACCATGCCATGTTTATGTCAAGTTGATACAATACCATGTTTATGTCAAGTTAATGCCATGCCATGTTTATGCCATGATTGATACCATGATTATGCCATGTTATTCCATGTAGATAATTTACAATCTTTGTTTAATATCCTATGCATGGAATTGGTGAGACCTAAAATAGGTAAATCCCTTGTGTAAATATTAAACTTACACTTTCCATTAATATGACAAGAACTAGAGTTTAATTTTTTGTTTAGGTTGTTGGACTTTCCCCAAGCTTAACTTAAAATTAAACATGTTTGGACCATTGAGATATGATCTTATGATTAATAGTTGATAACATAATGTGATAGTTATATATATGTGATATATAATTGGCATATTTGATTCCTACCACTAGAACTAAGAATGACTTGTTGGACTCTCTCTAAGGTTATTCTTATTTATAGTGGATATCAACCCACTTAGAGATAACCTACCATCTCCCGAATTCAAATAAGGGCTCTTGAATTTGAACAAGCAAGTGGAATCTTTTATGAATGTGAATTGTTTGCATGACATATTTAATTAATCTCTCAGATATGCTCAATATGTATTTCTAGGTTGTTAGAATTAGCATGTCTTCCATAAATTTGCGTTCGATTTTATACACAAACAAACTAATAGGGCCGAACTTCTTAGACTGACTTTGAAATATGAGATTTTTTCTCAAGTTTGAGAAGATTGCATATGTCCTTAAAGAACTTCTTCCCTCAAGTTTGGCTAATGATGCTACTAATGACCAAAGGTTGGCCTATCATAAGCATATGACAGATATTGAGCTTGCAAGTTGTATCATGCTAGCTTTGATATCTTCTAAACTACAAAAGCAACATGAGCATATGGATGTTTATACTATTGTTTATTATCTTAATGAGTTGTTTGATGAGCAAGTGGGATCCAAACAGTTTGAGGTCTTCAAGCTTTTCTTTCACTCAAAGATGTAGAAGGGTTCATCTGTAGTGTAGTTTGTATTAAAGATGAATGGTTACATTGAGCGCTTAGGATCACTTGGATTTGTTATGGATCATGGGTTAAGTATTGACTTAATTTTACACATTTTACCTGATAGCTACTCATAGTTTGTGATGAACTATCATATGAACCATTTTGAATCCATAATTCCCGCGTTGATCAACATGCTTAAGATAGTGGAGCTGTCTATTAAAAAAAAAAACTAAAAGTTGTGATGTTGTTTGACTCTTCTAAGAAAGGTTCTAAGAAGAGGAACGCAAAGATTCAAGCAAAAGGGAAAAAGAATGCTAAGACAAAGGAACTGACACCAAAGGGCCCATATCACCACTGTGGTAAAATGGGACATTGGAGAAAAAATTACAAGATTTATCTTGAGTCTATGAAGAAGAAGAAGGGATCTGATGCCCCATATACTTCAGGTATCTTCGTTATTGAATGTCATATTATTTCTTCAGACACTTGGGTATTAGATATAGGGTGTGCCACACACACATGTAATGACATACAGGGGCTAAGAAATAGTAGAAGACTGATAAAGGGAGAATCAAATCTGCGAGTTGACAATGGAGAAAAAAGTTGCGGCTATAGCTATAGGAACTTATTTGTTGAAACTCTCTAGTGGACTAGTTTTGGAATTGGATAATTATTATTAGGTTCTTTCATTAATAAAGAATATTGTTTCTATTTTTTGCTTAAATAGAAAATATTTCTATCTAACTTTTAGTAACAATTGTTGTTATATAACTTTAAATGGTATTCTTTATGGGACTGGAACGTTATGCAATGAGATCTATGCGCTAGACATATCCAATGACATATTCAATATTGAAATGTGCTCGAAGAGACGATCAATTAACTTCTTACATGTGGCATTGTCGCCTTGGTCATATAAGCAAGAAATGCATGACTAAATTGCAAAATATTGACATTTTGAAATCTTTTGAATTAGATTTATTTGATACATGTGTTTCATACTTAAAAGGAAAGATAAATAAGTTACCTTTTAAGGAAAAAGGTGAACTTGAGAATGATGTATTGAGCATTATACATACTGATGTATGTGGATCAATGTCAACTCATGTACGAGGAGGTTATAACTACTTCATTACCCTTATCGATGATCACTCACGATTTGGGTATGTGTATCTGTTAAGATACAAGTCTGAGTTTTTTGAAAAGTTCAAAGAATTTAAACATAAAGTAGAGAAACAACTTGGCAAAAGTATCAAAGTACCTCGATTAGATCGAGGTGGCGAATACTTAAACCAAGAGTTTTTGGATTATCTTAGGGACAATAACATATTGTCTCAATGGACTCTGCCTTATACACCACAATACATTGGTGTGTCAGAAAGGCGAAATTGAATGTTGTTGGATGATGTGAATCATATGCATGGACGTGTGGCGTGGTCCCATGGTCATGTGGAGTAGCTATAAAAGGGGTTTGAGATAACCTTTTCTAGGGGAGGACAAGTTCCCCTTCAAGGGAACATACGAAATCCATTTTAGATCAAATTTAAATGATCCATTCACCTCCATAGCTTGGATTTCATACAAAGACAATGAAATCATCTCGATAAACATTTCTTCCTCTCTAATTTCCATTGGATTGTAAGAATTCTTCTCTTCTTAATTTTGATGTATAAACTATGAATTTGTTAATTTCCTTATTGACATGTTTATGACTTGTTCCACGTGTGTGATGTCTTATTTGTGTTTGATTGAATGTGTGTGCAAAGTGTATGCATATGGATGTGAAGGATTGGTCATCATATAGAGGAGAGGCTTTAGATTATATGCCCGGGGATCCTTTAGTGATAGAGGGTTACCTTAATCGGACTTTCTAAAGTTATCACCTCGAAATGAGGGTCAATTCTCCATAAGGGATTAGCTGATTAGAGTTTAATGAGTTTTCACCAATTCAATGTTAGAAAGTGACTTGTGTAATCTAGACTATATGACCGGGGAGCCCTTAGTGACAAAGGGTTATCTTTAACCAGACTTTCTATGTTACCTCTTCTACTTAGTGACATTAGAAGGAAATGATGTAAGCACTCCGGTGTAACCTTTATGGGTTCATACTGATAATTTAGTTAGGATCCCTACAAGGGTGTATGTAGGGATATATACGTGAAAATACATACATGCACAACATAAAATACTTTGATCCCTCCAGAGATCCAAGTGAATACGATATACTTGTTTGTTTAGAAATGATACCTTTGTTACATGAACAATGTTCTCCCGGAAACAACTCTTCTTTGATGGATCTCAGCACGATCAGAATGGTCACGCCTCTTCAGTATCCACACGAACACATTCTTTATTCATCATATGAATGAAACCTTCGGAAAAGAATAACATTTGGTTGTGCTAGCAACCCCTCAAGGTAATTTTGGCCAAGTAGAGAAGAAGAACACAAGAGCAAGAGTAATACACAAAAATCACATTGAAAATATCATTTTCAAACATTTTATATTCATCCAATGAATACACAAGGTCTTTGCCTCTTGGTTTTCTTTTCATCAATGCTCTATTAATCTCTACTAATGAGAATTAATCCTCTTTAGTTGGTTGAGTCTAATCTAATGAGTCTAATCTGGATTAGTCCAATGATTCAATGAGTTTAACCCAATGATACAATCTAATCCAAACTCAGCTAAATTAACCCACTCAACTTAAGGTCCATTGTATTTTAGTTAAACTAAAATAAACTCATCTCTAAATCAACATGTTCTCTATGTGTGTGACCCAATAGGTTCTTGTAACGTTGGCAATATCTCTAAAACTATTTTAGATACATAAGCAATGAGTGACATCTAGCAATGCATCATTGCTACCCAAGTAACAAGAATG
>JBBUKS010000002.1:8637568-8657944 GCA_038050645.1 Hedychium gardnerianum | reverse complement strand
GCATTAATTATATCTTTAGTAGTTTGAGAGGTTTATTAAATCATATAAATTTAATTATTTAAGATATTTATTAATTAAATAATTAGTTTAGTTTCAAATTAGTGGTAATTTGAATAACATTCGAGGAAAAGAATCATATGGCAGATTGAATTGTTGGAAAATTGAGGAAAGATCTCATATCATGGATAATTAGGGGCGTAAATAAGTTGAACCGAATTTAGTTGTGTTGAAGTTTATTTATTTATTTATCAAACTTATTCATATTTATTTATTAATTTTTTTACCGAACTCGAGCTCAGATTAACTTTTTTATCAAGCTCAATTAAGAACATTGTCGTTTCTATAAAACAATTAAATATTTATTTAATTTATATTATTTTTAACTTTTATAAATGATTTTATATTATAAAAAATTATAAGTTTTACATATTTAAATAAAAATTAATTTATAATTAAATTTTATTTAAATTATAAATATTATTATGTATAAATTGTTTATCAATTTTGCTCATGATGAATATTAACAGAAATTTATTAGAGTTCAAACTCGTATCTTTATATATTCTAAGTATTTATGAGTCAATTAAATATCAAGTTTAGGAATAAATAAATTTTAAAATATAGGAACAAATACTAGTGATGAATTCACAACTAATTGGACATTAATCTCCTTTATATGTATAGCTGCCTTCATCAATTGGCAATTAATTTGAAATAAATGCACATATTTTTTGAAAAAATATGCTGACATGTCAAACTACCAAAGGGTTTCAAGCCCCTCTCTATATATAACGGGGCTGTAAATAATATCAATAATACATTGTCCTTATCAAATTTAATATTGCACATGTACCTTGTTTTAAATCCCACAAATAACATTAATTTAAACTGAATTACTTAATATTTAGTTTTTTTTTCTTCCATTTTTTGAGTTATTTTAGTTTAATCATTTTACTCTAGCAAGGCCGCCTTGCGACTTGATGAGTAATAAGAAAGATATAAGAGTTTTTGGTCTATTTATAAATAATATATTAATTTGTTTGTTTATTTTTTTTTATAATAAATAAATGAAAAAAATATATACATCTATAATTTTATTAAATTTATAATCGTAAACAAAGATTAAAATATACAATCCATCCTTTCCTTAATTAAATTAAGTGAGATTTCATTTTTTAAGAAAAAAGTAATAATAAGAATAAGTCAAATTGTAAAATAGTAATTTTTATTATAAAACATATAAAATCCACAAATTAAAAAAATATGAAAATTGGAGTTAAGTTTTATTTATTTTATTTTTAATTCATAGCAAGTGAATGACGGACAAATGTGTTTATTTACAATTTAGAGGATATGGTTTGATGGTAAATTAATTTTAAAATTAACTTAGAGTAAAATTTTAAAATTTATTTGTATCTTGAGGAAAATTTAGAGAATATTTTTTATAAAAAAATTATAGAAAATATAATTTTCTGAATATATATATATATTGGATTTTATATTTAAAAACTATTATTTTTTTAAAAAATAATTTTTTTATATTGTTCTTTTTTCTGATATTTTTAAAAACTCGGTCAAAATAAAAAAAAAAACTTATAAAAATGTATTTTTAATAGAAGTGTGCTGTTACCTGTTACCCAACGAAATAGCGCTTCTATAGGTAGCAAATCCACTCAATGATGGATCAAAAGTAAAAAATTAAAAAAGCCCCCGAAATTATTATTATTCAGATATTTATAATTTAATTTTCAATTATAATATATTTATAAAAAAAAATCTCTAAATGAAAGTGTAATTATGAAATACTGAAATAATTTATCACGAATCTTTCTGATTTATTTTAATAATCGATTAAAAATTTATACGAAATTAAATTGATTATCTTAAATTTGATAATATCTGATTAAACAAAAAGTGAAACTAAATAATCTAAGTTCCCCAAAAAAGTAGAAACTAAAAATCGAATTTTTACTGTAATTTCGGGCCTTATATCAGGTCTCCTGGAGAGCCCGATTCTTTGTCATTCGCCCGATTCGGCAGTTGCGATCGTCAAGGTGATCCTGATAAGTGCGCCAGTCGAAGATATCGGAAGGAACAACCGCCGCGGCGAACGAACTTGCTCCTTTAAAAAGCAGGAAGCCGATCGGATTTGTGGTCGATCGGCGCCAAGGTTTGTGGCGCTCGAACCTTTTCCTGTCGCCGAACTTGAAATCGGCGGTCAAGAATCGATCTTGAGATCTTTAACCTACCCAAAGCCTCTTAATTTCACCGCCGTCGTCGCCATGGAGAGATCGTCCGGGTCGGCGGACTACTGGCGGAGGTTCTTCCGCAGCTGCGAGGCTGACATCTTCGAGGTGATCGAGCACGCGATCCTCGTCGCCGCCTCCGACTACCCTGACGAGCTCAGGAGCAAGCGGGACGGGATTGTCGAGAAGTTCTACACCGTCTTGCTTCCGCCGTGTTTCGGTTGCGATCGCGTCGCGCCGCAAGGGGCCGAGGCCGAGGAGGGGCGGGGCAGCGTGAACAGCAAGGCCGATAGCTGCATTGTCGACCTCGAGTTCTCCAATCGGGGGGCTGTCAGCAATTGCACCGACGAGGCGGCGGCCCTCACCGCAGAGATGGAAGAGGAGGACCGAACGCTGGAACAGGTCCTCTGGATAAAGGACATCCTTTCCGACCATCAAGATCAGGTACAAACTGTTAAAAAGATTCTCTCTTGGAGTAGCACAAAAAGAGATCTTCTTCTTCTTCTCCCTTTCATTTTTTGCATTCAATTGAGTTCTTTAGATGATCAAATAATCTTTCTTTGATATTCTGGTTCTACTATGCAGTCTGATGATGTCTTGCTTGAGTTGCTGATGAAGCTGCAGCTAATGGAGCTTACTGTTGATGTCCTCGAGGTGCTTATATATTGTCATCATCTGATTTCTACTCATCATCAACTGTGATATACAGACTCAGACTGATATTTACGTTCTAAATTTTCTTGTGACATAGAAAACCAAGATCGGAAAGGCTGTTAATGTTTTGCACAAACACAACTCTAAGCAAATTCGACACCTATCGCGATCTCTCATTGAGTAAGCTTCTTTTGATTTCATCTGATCACATACATTGGATATACAGCATGAATAAAAATCATTGTTTCTGTAGAATTTAAGACAGTAATCTCTATCTTGAACATGTTCTGCAATAAGTTCACACCACTGCTAATTAAGTTCCTAGTAAACAATATTTACTGTTCATGGGACAGTTTTCATTCCTTATGATCCAAGCCTAGTTTATGAAGCATATGGCTATAACAATATCTTATTTAAGGCGTCGTACAGATTTAACAAATGATGTGTCCTTCAGACAACTAGGAACCTGTTCCTCTGCTTCATCTTTCCTTAATTTGAGTATTCATTGCAGCAATTTTAATAATAGGTTGTACTTGGCTTTGAGTGAATCAGAAAATGCAGAAGGCAGATAGGAAGCAAGTAATTGCAAATTCATAGATGCTTTGAGATGTTTATATCAAGCTGATTTATTTTGTGCAGTGGCTGGAAGGTTATAGTCGATGAATGGATCAGTGCTACTTCTGCCATTACTGGTATAGTATATGCCCTTCTGTTGTCTTGTTATTGTCTGTATGATTGTGATTTTATGTGCTATTCCAATTGCTGAATTAATTGAGAGTTTGCGACTTACAGGGATCTCAGACTCTCTTAGTCCTTCTGCTGAAGATGAGGAGGCAGGGCTTCCATCTCCTCCATTAGACGAGGGAGCTCTATTTGCTGCTCCTACTTCCTCCATGATGCTTTCTGGGGTATGTGATTATATTTAATATCCCCTTTGCAATTGTTGTGTTCCATTCATGTGCATACACTGACCTAGTTCCATTTGATGTGCCATTCACGGTTGGGTTGCGAAGTTCTTTGATGGAATGGATGATGATGGAAGTGAGTACACTTGGGTTTCGCCTTTTAGCTTCTCCTTATTTAGTTCCTTAAATTATCAATGTCATCGTCCTGCAATTTGCTGCAGATTTTAGAAACAATAACCTTGACGAGAAATGGGAAATTGGAAGAGACCCGAAAGAAAATCACGGAACAGTAGAGAAACAATCTATTGTTGTAGAAGGAGTAGAGACAAGGAGGCAGCTAGCAAATTCCAGAGGGAAACTTCATGTCGGAGGAAAAAGAATCTCTATACGGCAAGCAAACTCACAAAACATTGTAAGCAAACAAACCAAGCCTTTGGTTGCTGAATCTACACATGGTAGACCGGCAGAGCTTACCTCTGAGAAACAGAAATGCACCGAAGTGAAAATTAAACTTCCACAAGATACTGCTAAACTTCAAAAGAAGCCAGCAAGTATTCTACAAAATGTGAGTTTATCTGGATGTTGAAAAAACTAAAACTACTCTTGCCTCTAAACTTCTCTATGTTGTTTTAGAGATCAAAATGCTCTGAGGAAGAGTTAGTTCAGGTTAAGTTGGAAGCTGCAAAGCGGAAACTTAATGAAGGCTATCAGCAAGCTGAAAATGGTTTGCTTAGCTTGTCTATTCATGGTCTGGTTTCATTTGAGTGGCAGTTTGTTAAAAGACTGATGGGTGTCTTATGTTTCATCTGATGCAGCCAAAAAGCAAAGAACAATTCAAGTAATGGAGTTGCAAGATTTACCCAAGCAGGCGGGCAACACTCTACAACCTCTTCATAAATTCAAAAATCAATCTAGGAATTGGCCAAATGGGCGGCGGCAATAGTTCACTTAATTATCCATTTAAAATGCTGTGAAATCCTATGAGAGACCCCTCCATTTTTCTTTCAGTTGGAATCTCTGAAGCTTGAAGCTGGGAAACTGTATGTTCGAGCTAAGCTTTTCCTCCAATATAACCAAACAATTTGATCCCTACCATCATAAAGGGAATGCAAATGAGTTCATTTTGTTCAGGGCTAGAAGGTGGATGAAATAAGATAGCTAACTTCTGAAAACTTGTTCAGATTAGTCTAATGCTTTAGAAGATATACTTTATTTCTTTGGTTTGCATTGAACCCCACAAGATATCTGAAAAATAAATACAGAAATGTTGACAAATTGCCAAGTGGTGTTTCTTAAATGATCTCTTTGATCAATTTGTTTCTTGTTGGTGTTTCTCAAATATACTCTCTATGAACTCATTGAATTATGGACAAGCTTGTCTTAAAATTGAAATTCTCTTTTTGGTGGCAAAAGGAAAATCATGCAATAAAGAATCTACAAACTTGTGTTGGGTCCAAGGCATCTTTATTTATTGGTTTCCAGCTAATAAGTACAGTCTTTAATTGTGCCTTGTCTTTGCTTCTCTAGGTTTGATGGATTTCAAATTTATGAATTTATGAATCATATCCAAATCAGAAAAAAAAAAGCATTAGAATTTCATTCGAGATGGCATTGCAACTAGGCAATGAAAAATAAAAGGCTTTTGAGACAGAATGATTTTGGCTCAAAATGAGAGGAAGTTGTTTCTCTCACTTCACCCCTTCCCTCTTCTCCCACACAAGTCTCCCCATCTTGTTTGTGAGTTGCCCCACCTCCACTATCAGCCTGCAAGCGTCTACCTCCATTGTTGATTTGTTTTATCCCCTTGTTCATGAGTCTCTACCTCCATTGTTAATTTGTTGCACCACTTTGTGCTTGAGTTGCCTCTACCTCCATTAATACTACCTCCTCTATGAACTCTAGCCACCCTTTGCACCAACAAATGTCCCCCTTCGTTGTAACGATCTCTAGTTTGTCTTTATCCTCCTTAAAGTGGATCGACTTTCTCCATTAGTCCAGCAAAGCTTAGTCGTTGTTTATCCCCCTTCACCCCTCCACTTGGGCGATTGCATTGCAAAGGATCAAGCAAGCCGCATCATCATGAGAAGTTGTCGCAGTTGATACAAATGAACAATCAAAGAGAAAAAAAAATATAGAAAGAAACGAAAAATTATATCACAATCGAATAAATAAGAAAATATATAATAGAAAATCAAAAGAACATCCCTAATTTTGCATATCATCAAAAAAAAAATCTCTTTTAAAAATTATTAAAATATTATCCCACTCATAATTTGATACGTAAAATATTCCTATGTGCTTCACCTTGAAGTAGCTTTGGTGAAAATTGTACCAAGTGGTACAACTTTGACTAAAGTTCCATTAAAGTAGTGCAACTTTAATTAAAACTGCTGAGTGGCGCTTTGTGAGGCTATTGGAAAACAATATTACAAGGAGAGTATAGAGGGATATACTTTTGACCAGTGGCCATTCTTATTGTGCCCATACCTTTAGCTTCCCAATGTCCTCATCACAGTCACCTCTTTCCTTTGCCTTCTTCCTTTGACTTTCTATTTCATACTTTATTCCTCCATCTTGCAAGCAACTGCGACTTGTCTTCATCTTCCATTACTAGACCTTTTTCTTTATTGTTTAAGTAAGAAATATACACAATACAATTTCTCATTAGTTGATAGTTGAGCTTCATTATTAGTGATTGAATATAAATTCTATTAAGAGATTCTTCATAAACACTTTTAAGTCGTGTGCGATTGATCGCGACTATCAATAACTGTTTCATCATTATGATAAAAGAATTGAAAAAGATCTTCCAATAGAAAAATCTTATATAGAATCTTATCAGATTCAAATCTACGTACCCCGATTAAACAATTGAAAAAGAGGTCTGGATAGAAAATCTTATGAAAAACTACTCTATAAGATTTGTGTTCTGGTTGTCTATTATCTATATAAATCCACTAATTAAGTCACTAATATTAGATTGTTGGTATACAAAAAATCGAATGATCGGGATTGGTTTTTAACTTATTGGTCTTCTTTGTTAAGTCTCTCTTATAAGCTCTATTTACTTGAGTGGAGGGAATGTGAATCAATGAAAGAGAAGATGACTTACAATTACTCTCTTTCAGTGTTTATCTATGCAAGAATTGAGAAAGGATGAATCTTGGTTCGTCATAGAGATTTTTGGTGTGTTAAAATCAACCTAAAATTGAGTTGATAATGTGGATGGAGAAAATTTATACTCTTGTACTTTTAACTAAATGTTACTAACTATAATATCTCTAATTCTCAATCTTTTTGACCTATTAATTGGGCATGCCTATGCCTAGTTGAATGAATTAGTTGATCCACTTTACGTGATCAAAATATGTATTTTAATATAAGTGTACTTTGGATCACCAAATAAAATATGTATTATATGTTCTTTAGAATAGAATCAAGAAAAATAACAAGGATACCTTCTATAACCTGAAATCGATAAACTAAATTGAATCAAATTGAAATTTTTAATTTGTTAGTTTATCGGTTCAATTTCAACTTGCAAACCGACTAAAGTTATTAATTTTGATCGGGTTTCATTTTGCACTCATACAAATTGTTAAAGTTGAATCAAATAATTAAAGTTTGGTATGTGTATATATGTATACTGTATATCTAGTACAAAGTATATTCTCTCGTTTTGTTTTGGTATAAATTTTAAGCTAGAGTAATCTTTATTATTATTTTAATAGAAACTTTAGTTACTTTTTGATCTATGTATAATTATATTTCAACTTTCAATTTCAAATTAGACTGAACAAACCAAAAACTAATGTATAACATTCGATTTTAAGAACATTTCCCAAGGAAAAATATGCATATATGCACATCAACTTTCCCAAGGGAAAGGCACTATATCTTTCTTAAATCAACAATAGTATTAAGGGAATGTTCAACCATAGTTATTGACAGACCAGTCTATTTATTTTTGAATTGGTTGAATCAAACCTAGCCCTCTCTCTATTTGTTAACTAAACTCAATCACGGTGGCCCAGTTTTTCATAGTTTTGAATGTTTTAGGGGTTTGCAAGTCTCATCTCTGATCGAAACTGGGTCAGGGCACGTGTTTTTTTTTAATAAACATTAAAAAGGAAAAGACTTGCAAGTAGAGCGAGATTAATCCTACAACTTCGAAGCATAAATACACACAGAAGATTGACTAAATATTTAATGGAAAAAATTTGTTTACCTTCAATGGTCTCATGATGATCTTCAAGTATCGTACTTCTTGAACATAGAGCTTCATTGTTTGTGAATTTTGGGAATCTAAAAAATGAATACAAAGTACTAAAGACCAAAGATTCAATCTAGATAAGCAAATCAGTAAAGTAACAAACCTTTATAAGATTTGTCTTCTTGTTACATATTTTGGAGAGGCTAATAGCTTCTCAGAAAGCTCAAAGAACTGCAACAACACACTTCGATGAGATGAGCACATCAGATACATGTTAACCAACAAGCAGATCAGTTCTCCATAAAACTATCCTAATATTCTGAATTAAGAGGAAGTATAACCGACAAGAGTAGCACATCGAGAACTTATCAATTAACCTTTCCGTAATGGGAAATCAGAAACAGAGAGACTGTTGTTTCATATATATTTTTTTTGTAAGCAAATCCTGCCAAAAGTTCATGCATGAAGAAGGTTTTGACGTTCAACATAATGAAACATAAATGCAAAAACAAAAAGTTGCTAAAACTAACCTTGAAAGTAGCGAGAGCATCAGAAGCAATATCAAAGGTTGGAAGTTCCACATATTTGAAAAATAACTCAAAGTTATTTGATTCCAGAATGCATCTGAAAGACCACTGCAAAATCAAAAATTGATGGTCATACTAAAAAACATGATGTTAAAACATTCTTTACATTCACAAAATCAAAGTGCATTTCCACTTTTTCCTTATTCAGTGCTCCTCAAACATGAAGTTGACTTCTATCTTAGTGGCTACATGGTTAACGTAACCATACTCCATTATACTTCAGGATAATGAAGGAGGTGACAATCATGAATGATTAAACCGAATGTAGGAAATAAAATTGAATGATTGTAAATGGTTAGACTTAATAACTAGCAATTCAAACTATTATGTTGTATTGATTAACAATGAGATTATAGCACATATAATCCCAAGTCAAACAATTTATTAGTAACTAGCATTGTGGAACTGAATTCATTATTTTTAACATTCTCCTCAGGTTGGAGCATATATGTACCTCAAATCAAGTATATGGTATATCAATCTTATTGAAAATAATAGGATCTTGGATAAGGTGGTAGTTAACTTCGATATGATTAGTGCATTTATGAAACACCAGATTGCTTATCATAGTTGCAATGCAATCAATCAGCATAGGGCTTAGTTGTTTGAGATCTGGTAAAACACTTGGTCCACATTATCTCATATGTTGTGTCATAAAACTATATTTTCCTTTTATTGCTCTTTCATCTTACTGTTACTAAGTTGCTTCCAACATAAGTGCAGAATCTTAAAGTCAGCCTCTGTCAGTAATAGACCGAACATAATTAGCACAAGAAAATACTTCAACATTTAAATGTCTATACTTCTTATAATACAACCCTTTCCCTAAACCATCACACCATCCAATTGCATTTGTGTACACTATTTAGGGTCAATTACATGATTGACTCCGGGTAGGATAGCGATTATCCCACGGGCTGACAAGGAGGGGAGATTGAGGAGAAAGCAAGAAGAGGATCCTTTTAAAACGTAGAGAAAGCTCTCTGGGTTTTACCAAAAATAAAAACTCTTTTATTCTGAATAGAGGATAATTCCTCAAATATCTAAACAAGACTCTTATATAGAGACTACAAATCTAAGACACGAATAAAGGAAAGAAATCCCAATAAACAGACCTTAATTCCAATCTTGTAAAAAAAAGAAAAAGATCTTACCCAAAAAGGAAAGTAGAATGGGTTTAACCCAAAATAGGACGCGGATAGAGACAAATCCTCTCCTATAAATACCAGGAATACTAAAATCATCCTAAATACCATAAAAACGAAAATTACCAAAAATAGCAAAAGGGCTCTGAAAAGGGCTTAAATGGTGGAATTTAGGCTCGAAACTTGGCAAATACAGGTTCCCTAGTAATAAATGTAGATCTTCGAATTCCGCTCGTGTGGCCACCGACAGAGCATGATTCCGAGTCCTGAGTCAAAAGTTATGCCCCTTTGAAGTTCAAAGGGTATATTGGGCTACATCATGAGTTCGGCCTGCATCAATGATCTTATCCCTTGGCCTTGCATCTACGCAAAGATGTATCACTAATAATCTCAATACAAACCAAATTTATTAGAGTGGCCTGTATTTTTCCACTCGATTTATTTTCCTACTGCCTCAAACTTGTAACGTACACATTAACTGTCACGACCTAAAATAGCTAGCCATTAAATCAGATAACAGCTGCTGGCCTTTTGAGTAAGCCAACAAAGAGAGTTAATGGTCGAATAATGGTCATTAAGTAGGATTAATGATTGTTAGGATTTCAAGTTTATAAATAGAGGCTCTTCCTTGCGCAGTAGTAATCCAATCATCCACAATCCATCAACTTCCCTAGTCGTTCAGTAGCTTGACCTCCTAACTACCCAACTCGGCCTCTCGAATCATTCAGCAACTCGATCTCTTGAGTCATTCAGTAGCTTGGCCTCCTGAGCCATTTAACAACTCAACCACCCGAGTACTTCAATTGGGCCTCCTGAGTTATTCGTCAACTCGGCTATCAAGTATTTGACTTGGCTATCTCCTGAGTTCCTTGACTCGTCTGTCTCCCAAGCTCCCTAACTTAGTTGTCTCTTGAGCACCCCAACTTGGTCTGAGTACTCGTGCGTGCTTGAATCCCCGAGCTCCCTAGTCCAAAGCTTATGTTCTCAGGATCCTTGCTCATTTGGCAGACTAGATAAGTTGGTATTTTATTTGTATTTGCTTGGTCCAACAATTATATCAGCAAAATAGAATTAGACACGAAACAAAGAGCTCTCTATATTCCTTAGCAAAATGATGTCGTCGAGAGAAAGAATTGTACTATGAAGGAAAATGTTCTTCTATTAAGTTTCATATTACCCACATAACATGTGGGAGGAAGTTGTGTTGATGTCAATTACCTTTTAAATAAGGCATTGTGAAAGAAAATAAATAAGAGCCCTTATGAGTTGTGGAACAAAAGTGTGAGAGTGTCTTGCTAAAGCGATAGTGTCTAATCCAAAAAAAAGGTAATGATAGAATCAAAAACTCTTGATTGCATATTTATAGGATATGCACATAACAATAGAATTTATCGATTCCTTTGTGTATGAGAATTAAAGAATGTTTCATTCTTTGAACATGTATTTCCACTGAAGTCCAATGAGGAAGTCAATTCTTCAAAATGGGCATATGAAATATAAGAACAAGAACAAGATGATCTAAATGAGTTTGAGCTTAGAAAAAGTAAAAAAGTTTGTATGGAAAAATCTCTTAGCGGATTTTTTTTTACTTTTATGTTGGAAAGTGAACCTTAAAGATACAAAGAAGTAATAAGCTCTTTTGAATAGCCTTAATGGAAATAGATAATTGCATCTGAGATTGATTCTATAAACTTCATGCTTGGGAACTAATGGATCTTCTTCCAAGAAGTAAACCACTAGATTGCAAATGAATTTTCAAGAATCAGATGAAAGGTGTAATAATTGATAAGTACAAGACAAGATTAGTAATTAAAAAGTACCGACAACTAGAAGACCTTGATTATTTTGATACTTATTCTTTAGTTACGAGAATAACCTCTATTAGAGTAATATTTGTTATTGTTGCTCTAGGAAATCTGGAAATCCATCAAATGGATCTGAAAATGACTTTTCTAAATGTGAAGTTAGAAGAGAAAATATACCTGGAGTAACCTAAAGGATTTTCTAGTAGAAAAACAAGGTTTGTAAATTAGTAAAGTCATTATATGAGTTGAAACAAGCTCTAAGCAATGGTATGAAAAACTAAACAATGTCATGAAAGAAAGCAAATTCAAATTCAATGAATGTAATAAATGTGTCTATATTAAAGACACACAAATAACTACATCATTTTATGTCCTTATGTAGATGACATGCTTATTGTTGGAAATAATAATGAGATAATTAAATCTACTAAAGATATATTGAACTCAAGATTCAATATGAGGGACATGAGCTTTGCTGATATAATTCTTAGAATTAAAATTCATAAAACATCATAAGGGACTTGTTCTAAGCTAGTTCCATTATATGGACAAGATCCGATGCTCTATTGGCAAGAATTCTGATAGATACGAGTCATCATCTATCAAAAAATAAAGATGAGAGTATCTGTCAAGTAGAATACTCTAAAATTATTAAAAGTCTGATATACTTAATAAGCTATACACGACCACACATAACCTACGTAGTAAATAAACTAAGTAGATACACGAATAAACTCAGTATTGAATAAAAGAAAAAGATATCAAAAATACTAAGATACTTAAGATATACTCTTTATTATGACCTGCACAATATAAAAGAATGATACAATGATGCAAACTGATATATGATATGAAAGACTCAAAATATATTAGTAGATTTTTATTCATATTGGATGGTGTAGTCATTCCGTGGAAATCTTCTAAAGATCCACGATGAAATCTGAGTTTGTAGCACTTGACAAGTGTGATGAAGAGATCGAATGGCTACGCCATTTCTTAGAAGATATTCCCATATGGCCAAAGTCTATGTCGATAATTTGTATACATTGTGATAACCAATCGGCTATTGAATGGGCTCAGAGTCATTTGTATAATGGTATGTCTAGACATCTACGTCGTTGACACAATACCATTAGACAATTATTCTCAACTGGAGTTATCACTATTGACTATGTAAAGTCAAAAAAAGAATATAGTAGATCCACTAGCTAAAAGGTTAAATAGAGAGTTACTTGTAAGTTTATCAAGGGAAATGAGATTTAAGCCTATGAAATAAGTTAGTGCAAAGTAAACCCGACTTATGATAACCGGAGATCCTAAAACATAGGTTGAATGGGACAACTTAATTGCACTACTTGTACTAATTTGGTAGATCATTGTGGGAAAATTACCTAATAAACCAGTGATACCTGTCAAGTATGAAGGTTAAACACATGACTTTTAATGATCCTTATGCTTCAGAGCAAAGTAATCCAAGTTACTTTTAATTAAGAGATCACCTATGTGAGAGAGAAGTGGGGTTACTTTGAAGAAAAATATTAAGCTTAATTCTTAGAACCTTTTGCAGAACCAAACACGTGTTTAGGGACAAAAATGAATACAATCATGAGAACTAAATTGTATTATGAAGAAATCTAGGTGACATATGTCATCGTTTACACAAACGATAAAATAGTTCAAAGACTAAAGTAAACATAATTTCACAAGAGAAGGTTCAAAAGGTAAAATCTACCTATTCCTTACAGGATTCAACTATTGAATGCTATCAACTATACATTCAATTTTCATTCATATGAGATTGTTGAAAAAGTGAATAAAAAATAGATGAAATTGGTTCCAATATGAGTGGGAGAATAGTCATACATTGGAAGTTTTATAGCAATAAGGCTAGTTTATATTGAATCAAAACTTGAAGGTGTTGTGAATATGAATGGATGGGAGACTCTATCTTGTGCATGCGCCTGCAGGGGGTGCAAATCTAGGATCTGGATTGCACTAAACCTAGTTGAATCATATATGAGCTCAACCTGTCCACATTGAATGTTAAACATGCAAAAATTGCCCATGTAGCGCAGCCCATGTTTTGCCACTCAATTTATTTTCCTGTTGCCTCAAACTTACACATTAATGGTCATAGCCTAAAACAACCAACCATTAATTAGACAACTACTCAACTATTGTTGGTGTTTTGAGCCAGCTAATAGAGGTAGTTAATGGTCGAATAATGGCTATTAAGTAACAACATTAATAGTTGCTAGTATTTCGAGCCTATAAATAAAGGTTCTTCTCGGATTGCAATAGTCTAATCATTCATAATCCATCAGTAAATAACTCTTCCCTATTGTTCTTCCTCCACCTTCCTATTCTCTGGTGATAGTGTTCGAGTACAATGTTCAGGTCACAACAAACAATCATTGTTTGGTTGCTAACATGGTCTAGCCATTGTATTCTAAGAAATATATGTTCATTCGGACTTATAAGCACCTCGGAGAGGGGACGAATCTATTTTAAGAAATTATATTTATCACAGGCTTCAGTTGTGCTCAATAGAGCTCCGACTTGGCTTTGATTTAGCAGCTCAACCTCCTACTCGACTCGGCCTCCCAAGTTGTTCAATAGGTTTTCCTCTTGACTACCTAGCTCGGCCTCTTGAGCCATGCAACAGCTCAGCCTTTAGTTCATTCAGCCGCTCAACCGCCCAAGTACTTCAACTCAGCCTCCCAAGTCACTCTTCAATTCTACTACCAAATGTTGCAACTCAGCTATCTTCTGAGCTCCCTAACTCAACGTCCTTCCAAGCTCCCTAATTAGGTTGTCTCTCAAGCACCCTGACTTGGCCTGATTGCCCTGTGACTCGACTCCCCAAGCTTCCCAGTCCAAAGCCTATGTTCTTAGGATCCTTACTAACTTGGTAGAAAAGTATGTTATTTGAATTCCATACTTTATTTGTATTTTTGTCTAATCCAACAATTATATCAGCATATACCTTTAGATATCTATATAATTAGTTGGTACTCCTCTCACAAATCAACCACAATAGTTGTTCCCGCCTGAGATCGCCAAAGGATGAACCACCAGTGAGTTGTCTCCTGTGTTGACAAAGTCACCGATCACCAGGAAGAGGATTGGGCCGCCGAAGATGCTCGCCGAACCTGAGAGGGAGACGGAGAGGGAGAGAGAGAGGGGAGTTAGAATGAAAGTCAGGGTGTCCTGGCTCCGTCACTCCGACGCTCAAGTCAAATCTCCGACGAGGGAGGGTGGAGAAGAAGAACAGTAATGAAGGATTAATTAAAGTGGATGCGTAGGAGTATGTATTTGTGTAAGCGTACCTCTTTCCGCAGGAGCGGGCCTCTTTTATATCACTGTCGCCGGATACCTCTTTCCTCCCGTATTAATGGATGATAGGACGTAACCCAGTAAGAAAGGTGTCACATCGTATCCGGGGTCATATCACCCATATTCTACACTGTGAAAAACCATATTGCGCAAGTTATCACATGCTAGGTGCTCCATGTTGTTCCACGTGCTATGCTAACCCACGTGCTCTGATAGCCCATGTGTGGTCCCACGTGCTATTAGTCAGTCGGGTAGTTGTGTTGGAGGGTTTGACGTGTTTAGTGGAGAGAGATCGATGAAGCTGGGACAACTGGAGAGAGACTGTCAAATCATTGCAACTGAGCCGAATGGATGCAGGCACCGGATCGGCGTAGCTGAGCCAAATGAATGTCAGTCGATGGAGGTGAGCTGAGCGATTGTCAATTGGTGGAGCCGAGCCGAGTGATGAGTGATCAGTGGGTGGGACCAACTCCACTGGCTGGAGATGAATCGAGCGTCCGGTCAATGGGACCAACTGGAGATGAATCGAGCGTCCGAGCATGTCGGATCAATGGGGCTGAGCTGAGCGGGGAATCCCCCTCGCCTCGCACTAACCGAGCGGAGAGGATATGATTGACTCATCTTGACTTTGACCTCCATTTTAGCATGATTTTTGACCTTCTTGATACACGTGGAGGCTTCTAATACTTCCCATATCAGTTGCCTAAACTCAATTGTTAAAAATCAAATGTGAATCTTCTTTTATCTTTATTTTTTTCACTATTTTTATTAAACAACTAGCATTATGGTTGAGATTATGAACAAGAAACCAATTGGATTTATCCTAGAGCTCAAACAAGAATAAAAAGCAACGATAAGAGAGATAGAAACTAGTATAGCGATTAAAATTGAGAAACTTAGGTAGCCGAACATTATAAAATAGAGAAGCGAACAAAATAGAGGTTAATGACATGGTAAAGATGGGAAGAACCATGACGGGAGGGGCTCACTGCATATAAGCACCATGAGAGGAGCTGATCATCACTAGAATCTACTAGATACAAGGAGGGATATGTTTTAAGTCGCACTTAGTAGTTATGGCTTAGGGGGATAAGGTGCTTGGTTGTGTTGATGAAGGGGAGAGGATGCAAATGGATTTGATGTGAGGGGCAACAAAATTAGACAGGAAATTGACTATGATTCCAAGGTAAAGCTAGACTTATTTTGTTGATCGAGAATGAGCTTACAGCCTATATATTGTTAAAATACAGAACAGGAGCACATAAACATAGAAAAGAAAAAATAAAGAGACAACTAAAGAGAAGACTTCATTATTATTAATTGATGTCGTAGGCTAACAAGCCTATTTATACAGATTGTCAAGATAATATATGAAAAATATAATGATAAACATGGTAATATATTATGATAAATATAATAATAATAAATATAGAAATAATGATAAATATGGTTGCGATTGCAATCTAAACATGATAACTCATCAGTAATAAACCAATTTCTGATTAATATCCCTAGACTGTTATCTTTGTCGTCATTGTATATAACCCCCAAGCCTAACAATGTAGTAGTAACTAGCGTGTGAGAGTATCCATTATTTCTAACAGGATTTTTTTTTTCAAAAGATGATTTCGACGAAAAATTCGATGGAAAGATTCCAAACGGAGTGCGGGCCAGCCCAAGAAATCGAGAGGCCAACCAACCATTCTACTCAAATTAGAATATATTAGGAAACTAACGAACGATCGGAGAAGAAGAACGAATCGAGAAGCCGATCGTTCGGTGGCAAAGCGACAGTGGAGAGAAACATGGAAAAAGTGGAAAAGCAACCAACCTTGGCGAAGGTGGAGGCATCGAGTGCCAGGAACCTCTCCTTGGCGGCCCTGGCGAGCTCTGCCGGCGACCACTTGGGCCGCCGCGCCGACGACTTGGACATGGACGCTGCGGTTAAATGATGCGATTGGTTTCGGATTGGTGTGCATTCATTTTGAGCAGGATCGGATGACACGTGTTCGTTATCCAAGTATAATGATTATATATTCGAAAAATATAAACATGGATTCATCGAAATCTCATGTTTTTTCAATAAATTATCGAGCCACATCATTTAAGTTTCATATTATCCAAATTATATAATTAATTTTAAAAATACTCAAATTGTATATCTGATATTGATTTTGGCCTTTTTCATTTAGCCCAATCAATTATTATAGTTTAGCATTCGATTTGAAATATTATTTATCAATATAATAAAGTTTCGAATCGATTGTTATATTAGCAATTGATTAAAAAATTTAATTTATATTTAAAAAATCATTACTTTCAATATAATATGACAAACTTATTTTTGAAGGTATAAATAGAATCAGAAGAAATAGGAAAATATATATGACATTGTTTCACGTCATTTTAAATTCTCTAGGTTCATCATCTGATTTTGATCAAAATCGATTGATATATCTAGAAAATTTGAAATGATATGAAATCAGATCTTATGTGTTTATTCTCCTAATTATATTTATATCCTCAAATATCAATTTAACCTATTATATTAAGAGTAATAATTTTTTAAATACGAATATATTTGAAAATTTTGATTCGTGTTAAAAAATTAATGTTCTTAATATATTTGGTCAAATTGATGTTTGAGGACATGGATATAATCAAGAGAATTAAGCAAACACATATACCTGATTTTATGTCATTCCGAACTTTTTAGGTTCGTCAATCGATTTTGGTCGAAATCGACTGATGGACCTAGAGAGTTCGGAATGATATAAAATTAAATTTTATGTATTTATTTAATTCTTCTGATTATATTTATATTTTTAAATATCAATTTGATATATTATATTAAGAATAATAATTTTTTTAAAAAAATAATAAATTATTATAATATAACAATCCATTCGAAACTTTATACCGATGATAAATAATATTCTAAATGAATTGCTAAGATAAATATAGAGAGATAAAATTGATATTGGATACGTGATTTAAGTATTTTTTTAAATTATCAATGCGATTTAAATAATATGAAAAGAAACTATGTGGTTCGCTAAATTTCCCCCCCTCATACGTCATCTCATAATATTATATTTTACCCCATGAAATATCACTAATCTTCACCTTGTTTTCTCATTCCATGACTTATATACGGATGAAATATTTACCCATGGAGGATTAATCCAGTAGAATCCCATCATCATTTAGCTTTGTTTCTTAAAGATTTAGCATTGTTATTAAGTCCAAAAGCAAATTTTATTTATGGTTTATTTAAACAAAGAAGAATAAAAAGCAAATTTTAGCTTTGCTCTCCTATCAGCCCAACATGATCCTAATTTTTTCATCATGCTCTGTTCCTTGATCAAATCAAAATTTAACATTATATATATTTTTTCTCTTACTCAACACTATCAGATAAGTATAAATTTTTTAAAATTCAAATAATTTAGGTTCATCAATAATTTTTAATCAAAATTTACTGATTGACTTAGAGAATTCAGATTATACTCATTTCAAATTATGTGAATTTCTAAAATTGCAAAGCAAAAAGTCCAAAGATATCCTTCATTATTTATTTCAGACTCCCCAAAGGTGCTCAAGTATGATACTAACTTTCAAGTATAATGCTTGAATCTTATCTCTTAGAGACCAAAATCATGTTGAGCTTGATATGAGAGAAGATCAAGCCCAACGTGGGCCTGGTGTGGGGAGACCAGGTCCAACTTGGGCTTGATCTACTCTAAGATTAGGCACAATGTGATCCTAGTCTCCCCACACCATGCCTACAGTATTCCTTGATCAGAACCAAAGTTTGATATTATATCTTCCTCTCACTCAACCCTATCGGATGTGTGTAAGTTTGAAGAAATTCAAATAGTCTAGGTCCATCAGTGAATTTTGGTCAAAACTCACTGATCGACCTAGAGAGCTCAGATTGTACTTATTTCAAGTCTTGTGGGTTTCTAAGGTTATAAGGAGCCCAAAGGTGTCCTCCATTACTTATTTCGAATTCCCCAAAAGTGTTCCAGGATTCCTGAGGCATGTAAAGAAGGGGAAAAAAAAATTTAATCGGAGGAGGAAAGGGAAGAGAGAAAAGTTGCATGCAAAGGAGAAAAGAAAAAAATTAAAAGTCAGCTTTTACGGGAGGAATAGAACGGAAAGACTAGGCAAAGTTAGTGCGTCCTTTGATAATTATCAAAATATAATGCTCCTTTTGATAAATTCCCAAAACCTACATGCGTCCTTTGTTAAATTCCCAAATTTAAAATCATTCAGATTACATCCTATTTTAAATATTTTTTTTTATCAAAAAGACATCACACATCTATTCACAATTCTTCAACTATCTTCCACTACAATAGCAATTTATTTTTATTATTATCTCTTTTCTATTTTTCCCGTCTAAATTAGCGCATTGTAGCAGCTATGAATCATAACTGCTACAATTGTATAGCAGCTATGGGTCGTAGCTGCTATAATTAAGTTGTCACACAGTTGTAATAGCTATGGAACATAGTTGTAGTAGTTACGATTTTATAGCTGCTACTACGTGAAAACAAATTAAGATTAAAATTGTTCGAAACATTTGAAAATGATTTAAACAACGTTTTTTGAGCTTGAAATCTGGTCGTTACGAGTTCCACCTTATAATTAGTTGTAGACTTCTGAACGAGCTTCAATTTGATATATTGTGTGTCTCATAATTCAATTCGAGTCAAAAGTTATGATCTCTCAAATTAAGTTTAGGATTTAACATTCACGTAGTAGCAACTATGGTGTATAAGTTACTACAACTGAACTATGATGTAGTTATAACTATTATAGTTATATAGCTTCTATAACATAAATGTTAAATCATAAACTTTGAGAGGTCATAACTTTTAATTCGGGTTGAACCACAGACACGCAATATATTAAATCGAAGCTCGTTTAGAAATCTATAACTGGTTATGAGGTGAAACTCATAATGATCCAATTTTTAGCTCAAAAGACGTCATTTATCATTTTCGGAGGCTCTGAACAATTTTAGTCTTAAAAAAAAATTGTAACAACTATGTAACTAACTACTATAACTGTATAGCAGCTACAAAACCGTAGCTGTTATAACTGTGTAACAGTTATAATTTCGTAGTTGTTATACTATAAAATGCCTAATTTAAACATAAGATAGGATAATAATGAAAATAATATTATAGGATAATTACGTGGGTGGAGTGCTTTTTATTAAAAAAATTAATATATACATATAGAAATAGAGAGAATTTTGATATGCTATTCATCTTATGCTGACCTTACGAGCATCGAAGGTAATTTTTTTAAAAATTTTAATATTATATTATGAATTCTAAAGATAAAATTCTAAATGACTAAATTCTAAGTTTAAAACTTAAATAAAAAAAGTATTATATACGATAAGACACATGTGCATACCACGTGGTGTATATTTTGTCCAAAAGAAAAAATATATATATATATATATATA
>JBBUKS010000002.1:8621569-8637468 GCA_038050645.1 Hedychium gardnerianum | reverse complement strand
GTGCTAATTTATTCAAAAATAGTACTAGTTTGATGTTGGTTTATTCAAAACAACACTAGTTTGGTATTAGTTTGTTCAAAACAGTATCACGATGGTGCTGGTTTGTTCAAAACAGCACCACAATGGTGCTGGTTTGTTCAAAACAGCACCACAATGGTGCTGGTTTGTTCAAAACAGCACCACGTTGATGCTATTTTTTTTAAAACCGCACTAGTTTGGTGCTGATTTATTTAAAATTGCACTAGTTTGGTGCTGGGTTTTTTAAAACTGTACCACGTTGATGCTGATTTGTTCAAAACAACATCACGTTGGTGCTGTTTTTTCAAAAACAATACTAGTTTTGTACTGATTTGTTCAAAACAGCACAACGTTAGTGTTGGTTTGTTCAAAACAGCACCAACGTTGGTGTTGATTTTTTTTAAAAAGAGCATCAACGTTTGTCCTGGCTTTTTTTGAAAAAGAACATTAATATTGGTGAGTGTCTAGAAGGTATATATGACTTCCAATCATGATTTTAATCCTCTCACAAAAAACTATGACAGATGTACCTGAGAAGCTACCCCTTCTCTTGCCGGCAGATGTACTTGAGGAGCTACCCCTTCTCCAATGAAGAGAAGACAATCACTGGAAAAATAAGACAGTGTTTTAAGAAAGCCAAGGAAAAAATGACCTCATTTTTCTCGACGAAGGAGAAGAAGAAGAAGAATGAGCTGTGGTTTATAAGCGATAGAAAGCTGATCAATGATTTTTCTTACTCTTTCCTCTTCTCTATCTTCTATCGATTCCTATTCTGTACCACCAACATCGAAATTATCGATCGTAGAAGGTATTAATTTATATAATAATTGTAATATATTACAATAGTTGATGCTTAATTATTGAAACAAATATTATTGAAAGAGCTTGATTTAATTATTTCCTGCTATACTATTTATTTCTGTACCAAAGATTAAAACTAAGAGTCAGAAATCAAATAATATATGCGTTATTCTCATCTCCTTCTTCCTCATGAACAAGACGATGAGTTTTGAATTCTTAGATTAATTGTTTTACATAAAAGTAAAATAAAGCAGAATTAGTTGCGTATAGAGAATAAAGGAAAAGTGGATATGCTAGTCTTCAAAGATATATATGATCTCTAATCATGGTTCTGAATTTTTTTTGAAATTTTAGAAAAAAAATCATGGGATGGAAGTAGAGAGTGTCTAGAATGTATATATGACCTCTAATCATAGTTCTGAGACTCCCACAAGAAGTTATGGGGCGCGTGTCAAGTGGCACAGATGCTAGTGCTGGTCTTCAAAGACTAGCACGGATGCTGGTGCTGGTCTTCAAAGACTAGCACCACTATTGAAAAATTCTCCAAATGATTTGGAGTAATTCTGGAAAGGTCTAAAATTTATAAATGAAGACACTTTTAGACTCTCGTAAGCCATGTGAATCTACAGGACTTAGAATGAGTTTGATATGAGTCCACTAAGTCCATCAATGGATTTTGACCGAAATTCATTGATGGACCTAGAGAACTTGGATCTCTGAATTTTTTCAGGGGATAGAAGATAAGAGTGTCTATAATATATATATGACTTTCAATCATGATTCTGAGACTCTCACAAGAAGATATGGGAGTGTGCCAAGTGGCACGGATGCTGATGCTGGTCTTTAAAGATCATCACCAACGTAGGAAATACTCTTCAAATGGTCTGGAACAATTTTGGGAAGATCTAAAATTTATAAATGGTGACACATTTGGACTCTCGTGAGCCATGTGAATGTACAAGACTTGGAATAAATCTGATCTGAGTCTTCTAGGTCCATCAATGGGTTTTGATCGAAACCCATTGATAGTACTGAAGGGCTTGGATTTCTGAAAATTTTCCATAAGATGGAAGATGAGAGTGTCTACAATATATATATGAACTCCAATCATAGTTCTGAGACTCCCATAAGAAAATATGGGCGTGTGTCAAGTGACACGAATACTGGTGCTGGTCTTTGAAGACCAGCACCAACGTGGTGTTGGTCTTCCTAAACCAGCACCAACGTGGTGCTGATCTTCAAAGATCAGCATCACTATGTGAAAAACTCTCCAAATAATTTGGAGCAATGCTGGGAAGATCTAAAATTTATAAATGAGGGTACATTTGGACTCCCGTAAGCCATGTGAATCTACAGGACTTGGAATGAGTCTGATCTGAGTCCTCTAAGTTCATCAATAGATTTTGACCGAAATCCATTGATGGACCTAGAGGGCTTAGATTTCTGAAATTTTTTCATGGGATGGAAGATGAGAGTTTTACAATGTATATATATGACCTTCAATCATGATTCTGAGACTCTCATAAGAAGATATGAGCGCGTGTCAAGTGACACAGATGTTAGTGCTGGTCTTTGAAGACCAGTACCAATGTGGTGCTGTTTTTGCAAGATCAACACCACGTTGGTGTTGGTCTTCCTAAACTAGCATCAACATGACCATGGGTTTTCATCAGAATGGCTAGTGCTAATTTTCGAAGATTAGTACCAACGTGGTACTGGTTTTGCAAGACTAGCACCGTAGTATATAAAAAAATTTAAACTGTTTGGATCAATGTTGGAAAGGTCTAAAAATAATAATGAGGACATATTTGGACTCCCTTGACCCATGCGAACCCACAGGAGTTGGATTGGGTCCGATCTGAGCTCTATAGATATATCAATGGGTTTTGACCGAAATCCATTGATTGACCTAGAGAGCTTGAAATTTTGAAAATTTTCAATGAGGTGGAAGAGGTGAGTGTCTGGGATGTATATGGCCTCCAGCCATGGTTCTAAGTCTCCCACAAAAAGTTATGACTGCGTGCCAAGTAACACGGTTCATGGTGCTGGTCTTGCAAGACTAGTACCAATGTGATGTTGTTTTTTACAAGACCAATACTATGTTGGTGCTGGTCTTCCTAAATCAGCACTAACGTGGCCATGAGTTCTCATCAGAATGGTCGGTGCTAGTTTTCGAAAATCAGCAGTAACGTGGTGCTGATTTTGTAAGACCAGCACTACAGTATAAAAAAAATTAAACTATTTGGATCAATATTGGAAAGGTCTAAAAATAATAATGAGAACATATTTAGACTCCCTTAACCCATGTGAACCCATAGGATTTGGATTAAGTCCGATTTGAACTCTATAGATCCATCAATGAGTTTTGACTGAAATCCATTGATTGACCCAGAGAGCCTGAAATTCTGAAAATTTTCAATGTGGTGGAAGAGGTGAGTATTTGGGATGTATATATGACCTCCAACCATGGTTCTAAGTCTCCCACAAAAAGTTATGGTTGCGTGCCAAGTGGCATGGTTGATGATGCTGATCTTGCAAGATCAGCACCACGTTGATTCTGAAAATTTTCAATGGAGTGGAAGAGGTGAGTGTCTGGGATATATATATATATGACCTCCAACCATGGTTCTAAGCCTTCCACAAAAAGTTATGGTCGTGTGCCAAGTGACACGGTTAATGGTGCTGGTCTTGCAAGACCAACACCACATTAGTGTTGGTCTTCCTAAACCAGCACCAACGTGACCGTGGGTTCTCATCAGAATGGCTGGTGCTAGTTTTCGAAGATCAGCATCAACGTGGTGCTGGTTTTGCAAGACTAGCACCGTAGTATAAAAAAAATTAAACTGTTTGGATCAATATTGGGAAGGTCTAATTAGTGCTGGCCTTCCTAAACCAGCACCAACGTGACCGTGGGTTCTCATCAAAATGACTGGTGCTGGTTTTCGAAGATCAGCACCAACATGGTGCTGGTTTTGCAAGACCAACACCGCAGTATAAAAAAAAATTAAACCGTTTGGATTAATGTTGGGAAGGTCTAAAAATAATAATGAAGACATATTTGGACTCCCTTGACCCATGTGAACCCACAGGAGTTGGATTGGGTCCGATCTGAGCTCAATAAGTTTTGACCGAAACTCGTTGATTGGCCTAGGAAACTTGAAATTCTGAAATTTTTCAATGAGGTGGAAGAGGTGAGTGTCTAGAATGTATATATGGACTCCAACCATGGTTCATGGTGCTGATCTTGCAAGACCAGTACCACCGTAGTGCTTCTATTCAATGATATCGTTTTACTTTTAATATTGGTATAATTCACATATAGAACTAAGTTTCACTCAAAATTATAGATTAAGGAAAATTTCAATTCACAAGAGGAAAATTGTCTATACCAATGTCAAACAAGTCAAATGCGATGTCTCACACATTTACAGATTAAGGAAGCACTCAAAATCCTGATACTAAGCGAACTTCTTTCATTCAACTTTGTTAGGGTATGGGGCATGTTCAATCCACAAATATAAACCTGTGTGTGATGTAAATCAATATAAGCAAATTGTAATAACCATAAAATAATAAATGATTTATACATAATGATTTTTAATTTTCATTATTCATATTCATATGAATTTCTAAAGTCTGTATCGATTTTGACCTTGAAAATATTTATATTTAGATATATTAAAATAAAATAATAAAAGTCATACACTAATCAATTTCTTAACTATTAAAAGACTTAATTTTCTATGTGTAATCATAAATAATAAGTATATTCTATTTTTACATAAGCAGAAGAAGTCAGCAATCCTATTTAACTTCAACAAATCTTTTACTGATTGAAATATATTTAAATTTTAATTTACATAAACATAAAAAGTTAGAATCATAATAAAAATTTAAAACTTGTATTCATCCTAGGACATATTATTAGAACAATCAATAATAAAGACAATTTGAAATTACACAAAGTACATCGTAGAAAATAAAAGTCAAATACCTCCAAACCAACAAAATCATTACATAACAAACTTCCAAATGACATTTAAAATTAATACTTCTATACTCTGTTATCAATCAAGTACAAAATAAATCATAAAACATGATAAAAATTCTGATGTTTTGATAAAAACAGTACCACGTATGTCCTGCTATCAATAGTTTTATTATGTAAACATAATTTATATATATTGATTAGTGTCCTTAGATAATCTATTTTTCCGTGTCTTTAGTTATTTCTTAAGCTTTGATCAATTTTATAATATTTAATTATTTTAATTATTAGAATTTATGAATCTTAAGTAACAATAATTTATAATTATTAAATAAAATATAAAATAATTAAAGTATAGATTGAAATCTAACCCTTTGACTAACGAAAAAAAATATAACAATAAGCAAATACAAGTTCTCATTCTCATCAATATTCCAAACATGTCAGGGATGCAGGGAGATACGGCGATGGATTTAGGGTTTAGAAAATTAAGAGAAAGAATGGAGAGAAAGAGAGGGTTTGATAAATAAGAGGAAAGAGAGAAGAGAAAGAAAGATGATGAGATTTAAAAAAATTTGAAAAAAAAAAATATGAAAAAAAGAAATTAAAAAAATTCCGCACGAAAAAAAGATAAGAGAAAAACTTTGATTTTAACCACATGAGATGCTCATGGAAATTATCGCTCACAGTCATTCATATAAAAATATACAGGTATCAAAATTGTATATATCCTTATTCAATATGTGTGATAAGGTTCCTTTTAATTTTTTTTCTGTGATATTACTCTAGAAAATTATAAGAATTATTTCTGCAACATATGAATCAGGAGTCATTGGCTGGGAGTTCTAAAAGTACCCATTGCTCACAGCTGCTATTTCAGAAAGTAAGGAACGAATCATTTAGGCGATAACATCAAACAAAACCTTTATTTCCTCAACTAAAAAAAAACACAAAAAACAATCAACTCTACAAGCATACTTTGGTGATACGTGTTACATAAATCTGTGTTACATAAACAAATGTATCATGCAATGAATTCATAACAAGTCAGAGATCGACCTTTTTTCTGTTTTGTAAGAGACAAGTTAGAACTTCATTGACAGCCAGTGGAACACAGAATGAAGTAAATGTCTCCAGAAAGACGAAAAATTCCTGTTTACAAGCTCAATAGGAACAATGTATGCAGAAAATGAAAAATTAACCGTGAGAAGCAGCAAGCGATTCTTTAAAATTGGCCAGCCATCTGATAAAGTTGGCCAGTGGCAAAAGAACAATCCTGAGCCAATAAGGAAAACAATAAAACTAAACTAAACTTCAGCTAAAAAAACGTGATCATTTCAAATAACAGGATGTCCTCACTTGAAGAAATGGCTTTCCATAGACATCAATAAAGCCTTTCTTGCAAGAAGAAATTCTAGTAAGTCAACAACAACAGCTGCACACAATTGTTACTGAAAACAAATTATCTTCCAGCAACAAAAATTAGAGTACCTAGAATTATGTTTTTTATACTAGACATGATGGTATGACAATTTAAATGTTATACTTAACTGCTACATTTGTTTTGCCAAATCAACTGGTAATCCAGTGAGTTTAAGTTACACTAATGTAGACAATACAGAGGTAGAGGTTCAGCCTTGTTTTGAGGCTTGATTATGAGGAGTATGATAGCTCATCCAGCATAGTAAAATGGATACATTAAAGTCCAATGACTTATTTCTTTCTTTCCCAAATCTTGTTAAATTATTTTTGTTTGCCCTCGCCATAAAGTTTCTAGCATAGCTATTTGTATTCTGGCCATTACCTACACACACACACACACACATATATAGTTATTAGAGTTAATAGTATGCGTTATGAGTTGTTAGCATAGATAATAACTATGCCAATTACGGGTTTAGTCCCCATCACGTATTTAGTTTTTTGTCTCTTATTGTAGGGGATAAACTTTATTGAAACTTTTAAAATATTCTAGAAACTTTCGTACCAAATCACCAAGAATCAATCAATAAACTAAACCGGAAGCTCACCTAAATCGATGATGTTTAGATCTCCAAGAATGTATGGTTAATCTTCCAAATCTACACGTTTTCCTGGAGTGTCCTTTAGTTTCTCCTTGGATCTATATCTGATAATGGGATTTAAAAAACAAAGGAATTTCACATCCTGATCTAGAGACAAAAACCACATCATATAGATAATTTCATTGTTATCTTTTAGTATTTCTATTTTAGTGCATCATAAAAACAGAAATTACACCCTAGTCTCTACACATTAAAGGCTCACACCCTATCACATACATTAAATCCTATATAACCTGAAACTATTAGATCACCATCGATTGGGCTTATCGTTACTTGACAGTTCACAGTACATAATCATTCACATATAAACTCATCTTTAAATAATGGTCCAACAATTTCCCTCTTGGGCTATATATGTAATCTTATAATTATGATTTGTGCAAAATATTTGAATGAACTACTTTTAGGGGCACAATATCTAATGACATTACTACAGCTAAAGATTTCCTTAAAGATATTGAAAAAAGATTTGCCAAGACTGAAAAGGTTGAATTAGTACACTCTTGGCAAATCTAGTTTCAATAAGGAATAAAAGTAGAGGTAATATAGGGAGTACATTATGGAAATGTCTCATCCACTTAAGCTTGGCCCCACTGTGGACTTGTTCGTGCATCTGATATCTCTTCATTCAATTTAAGTTAAGCTACAAGTGTCAGAAAGAGACATGGTCTCTAAATGAGCTCATATCACACTATATTCAGAAAGAGGAAAGGCTGAAGTGTAAGATAAGATAGAAAGTGCTCGTTTGGCCTCAACCTCAAAAGATAAAGGAAAGAAAAGGAAAAAGATAAGGAAGCCTCACATACAACACTCCCAAACGAAACAACAAAAGAAATTGAGCAGGAGGGAGTGGTTGTTACTTTTGTGGTGTTGAAGAGCATCAAAAGAAGCATTGCACCAATTATCACACTTGGCATACTAAGAAAGGTATGCTTCTTATTTTGATTTGTTCTGAGGTTAATTAAACTTCAGTGGCTAGACACAGTGGATAGATTTTGGTGCAACTACGGGTGGGACTATGCAAGGTTGCTTGAATTGTAGAAAGCCAAATCATGCTAAAAGATTCATCAATGTGGGCAATGGTAAGATAGTTTCAGTTGAGACAATAGAAAAATTAAGTTTATTGTTAGTGATTGAATTTTATTGGATTTGGATGAAACATTTATTGTACCATCTTTTAGACTGAATTTATTTTCCATTTCTACTCTAGACAAATCTGTTATTGCTTGTTCATTTGACAATAGAAAATTCAGTTTGTAATTTCAATTTGGTTGATTCTGGTTTGGTTCATTCTGATTCTTTATCAAGTTATGATAATCTTAATTCATTGGATACAATTGCTTCATTTAGTGAATCCCTACAATTAACTAATTAAGTTCACAAAACACTAAAAGAAAAGTAACCAAGTTCACAAGACATTAAAAGAAAATTAACCAGTGAAAATTCAGTTATGTTATTGCACAAGAGATTGGGTACAGTTCTAAAAGGAGAATAGAGAGACTTGGGTTTAGATTTTATAGATTTTGATATTTGTGTTAATTGTCTAAAGGGAAAACAAACCGATAAAAGGAGATTTGGGGCCAGCATACTTGAATGTCTTAAAACTTATACATAGGGAAATTTGTGGGCTATTCCCTTCCGTTGCATGGAATAGTCAATAATATTTTATAACATTTTGCATAGAAAGGTGGGAGATTGTTGGATCACTATTTAAAAATAAGCTTATATGTGAATAATTGTGTATTACGGACTGTCAAATAAGTGTAAGACGATCTAATAAGGTTTTGGCTTATATGGGCTTCAATGTATATAATAAGATGTGCCTTTAATGTGTAGAGACTAAAAGGTAATTTCTGTTTCTATGATGGATTAAAATGGAAATACCAAAAAATAACAATGAAATTATCTATATCAACTGGTTATAGTTCCCAAATCATAAGGTGAAGTTCCAATTCCTTTCTGAATTCCATTGTCAGAAAGGACTCTCTAGGAAAACATATAGATCTAAAAGATTTAAACATCATGGATTCAAGTATGCTTATTGATTGATTCTTGGTGATTTGGCATCAAAAGTTGGATATTTTAAAATTTTCAATAAAGTTTTTCCTCTGCATATGGTTGTAATCGAGCCAAGCTGACCCGAGCTGAACTTTGTGCTATTTGTTTGATGGGGTAATAAACCAAAACAAGCCTAAAATGAATCAAGTCGTTGAAACAGTAGTTCAAGCTTGACTTCATTTCTTTTTTACAAGCTTAAGCTTGGTTTGTTAAGATGTTATCGAGCTCTCAAATAGAACTTATTTGATTGTTTAAAACTTTTACATTTTCAACCTTGTTTGATTAGTTAGTGAGCTTAATATTATAAGCTTATTTATTCGATTCGAGAGCTTCTTTGTTTATTTACAAATTTAATAAAAGCTTTGTTGATTAACATAATTCATAAACTTTGTTCGTGGACATTGTTTATAAACATTGTTCATGAAGAGTTCACACTCTGTTTATGAACATTAATGAATTAAACACATGTGTTCAAGCTTCTTCATTTAATTTAATGAGTTGTTCAAGGTTGTCCATTTAATTGACCTTGTGTATATTGAATGAATATAAACAAGATCTTACCGACTCGAACACCAAGCTTGCTCACAAATGTTTGGTTCATTTATAACCCTACCTCAACATGTAACACATCTAAAAGTCGATATGCAAGTGTCAGTCAAATTTGGTACCACAAAGCACCCAAAAAGGTTGAAAATGGTTTGATATCCACGTATTTATTATGAATATTATTGTAGATTATTAAATCTTGAATGTTAAATAGGTTCTTTAAAGCAAAGAAAAACAAGTAAAAGTAAGATATTCATCCATGAAACTTGTCTAGGCATTAATCAATGGAAAGATAAGAGTTAGAACATTAAAAGAAGTGAAAATAAAGATCAAACAAAAATTTTTAACAAGTGGCAGGTAGTTCAAAACTACACATATAATGAAGGTGCAGTAGACACAATAAAGTCATTTCATTGAAGAGAAATTAGTTGAAGTACATACAAAATGTGCTAAACAATTCCCAATAACTGCAAGCGAACATCGATCGTGCTATCTAAAGTACACAATCCACCAATCAACTTCAAACTGCATAATATAGGTACTAAGTGACTACCTTTGACAGATTCATTGTATGTCACTAGCTTTGGCAGCTTCATAGTATGTCTTTGTCCCTCATGTATCTGCACCAGTTCACAACAATTCAATGTCAAGCACTTCAAGGAGGCAAGGCAACATAAGTACCCCCCTCAATGTTCTGATACTAAGACCAAAAACTATGAGGCTTACAAATCAAATTCAAAAGAATATTATGTCAAAGCTAAAAACTATGAAGACAATCAAAACTAAAATTTTATGAGGTGCCATAATAGTGTAGTACATTAGAGCATAGAGATGCTAATATCTTCACCTTGAGTTGATTCAGAAGTCCTAGGAGCATTGTCAGCAAATACCAACAACTACATCATCGTTAACATGTCCGCCTTGAGAACCTTTGAGGTCTCCCCTTTCATCCCTCTCCATTTGACCCAGAGCATTGGGTGCATGTGACGTGCTGATCAATCTCCGTTCTGCCTCAACATTCTTTGCATGGCTTTGCATCTCAACCATAAAATCCAGATTGTTCTTACCTTCTGCATTGACCTGGACTTGCTTCTGGACCACCCTAATCGGCTCCTGAAACCTCATCCATCGTTCCCTATCCCTGTTAGGAATCTTTTCTACCGTGGTGGCTACTGTGTTGCTCAACTTTGGCATCTTTTTCTTATGATCCACAACTTCAGGCTTAGAACTCAATGAAACATTTAGATCAGCTTCACTTTTCTTCTTCTCCTTCTCAGACTTGGACAGCAAGGTGACCCTCTCAAGTGCTTCCCTCGCTCTCTTCCTTGCAATCGCTGCTTCCTTCACCTTTCTATCAGCATCTGCCTTGGCAGACGATGCTGCTCGACTCATTGATGCAGCCGCCAACTGGGCGGCAGCAAGAAGAACTTTAGCCGACTTGATATCCAGCGATTTCTCCGCCCTACGAGGGAAATAGGTGGCAGAGCCACCTGCATCGGAACAGATGGAGCAGAAGAAGGGGCCAGCTGGGTCGGGAAGGCAGGCTGCGTGGGATACGGAGGGGCACCGGGAGCATCGAACGACAGGGCAACCGCCTCCGTCAAGGAGGAGATCAAAGCAGGAAGCGCAGAAGCAGCCAGGGTGGTAGCGAAGGACGCAGTTAGTGCAGAGGCGGCGGAATACGGTACGGTGACGAATGTGGTGGAGCAACCAGGTATCTCGGACGCCGCAGCTGTCGTCGTCGCACCCGGCGGGCCGGTTGTCCCTCTTCGTCTCCGCCGTCGTCGTCATAGCCGCCGTGTCATCACGATCGACGATATTGAAGCCCTAACGCAACGGAGGACACGGATCAGATGCGAACCTGCGAGGCCAAGGACTAGGGGCTTCTTCTTCTTCCCCAAGATCGAAGAAGCGGTTGAGTTCAAGAACGATAAGGGACCTTTCTTCTCCGACCTTTTCGACTCTAATTTAGGGTTTGGGCTTCTCGTTAAACGGCTCTCTGGGCCAACCCGTTTCCCCTAGAAATTATACTTCTTTTTCCCCCAAAACGAAATTCATAACTGTATTTTAATTTTAAATTTAAAAGAAACATTAATTGCTCATTAAAATCCTTTTTCCAAAATTTTTTAAGATTAAATTTTTTATGAATAAAAATACTATTTGATTAAAAAATATTGAGTTAAACTGATTTACTTTGAATTACTAAACAATTTTAACTAAATTTTTTTGAAATGTATATTTAATTTTTTAAGGATTAACATTTTGTGATTTTGAATAGGTAAAAGTAAAATTAGATTTGAAAGGGCAGAATCATATAAAATATATATATTTAAAATTCAAGTGAGTAATTTGGGGTCGTTGATACCTTATTTATTTTGGAGAACGAAAATAAAAATTATGAAAAGATTTTTAAATTAAAATTATGAAAATAAAAATTATGATATTTTTTTATTCACTTAAATTGAATTTCCTTTCTCTAAAATGCAATCAAATTTCTTTCACTCGTGACTGGGCCTCATGCAGCCGTGGACGCAACTCCGCACGGTCAAGGTCAGCAATTCTGTACGAAATCGGCTCGTGCAACCGTGACACCTCAAGTGCCCGTGGTCTTTTTCTTCCTTCGTTTTAACATGATCGGATTAATAGAATAAGTCTTAAATTAAAAAATAATAAAAAGTAATCATATCCATAAAAATATATTGAATTTTAAATTTATAAAAAAATAATTTTATACAGTATTTGGAAATATAAAAAAAATCATGTCGTAAAAAAATATAACAGATAAAAATAATAATTTAAATCTATTTTTATAATTTTATAGTGTATTTAACAAAAATTATAAAACTAATCACTTATATTGAATGAGTAAGTTAAGAAAATAAATAAATTTAGATATTTTCATGATAAATCAAAAGTGACAAATAAGATGTGCTTCAGATTTATCAAGTAGGCAAATTAGAAGGAAAGTTAAAAATACTTTTTTAATCTTTAAAATTTTGAACATTAATTTCCTAAAAACTATGAGTACCAAATAATTTGGTTAAAATCACTTAAAATTATCTTAGGTATTGGTTAAAATTACTAAAAATAAAATTTTAGTAAATAAATAACGTGCATTTTTTTTTCCGAATTTACTCATCAAAACTAACACAGCAAATTAAACAGTATATCTATCAAGAATATAAAATGCATACTAAATTCACAAAAGAGTAATTAGAGTAGTTTAACATATATTATGCTCATTCTAAACATTTTTCATAATCTTTCTCTAAATTATGTAAAGAGAAAAAAATCATAAAATTAATTTATAATCGATCATTAAATAATTAAGAGGCGAGAAATTTTATTTTTTTTCCCAAGAACATAATCGAGAATTGACCTTTATTTCATTATAATAAATTTATCCTCCACTAACTAATTAGACATCACCGTGTGGAGACTTTAACATATATGACAATAAAAAATCTCAAAAGAATTCAGAATATCTCATCAAAATTATAATTAGAAGTTACGATCGGTCTAATAATGATTGATGCAAACGATCAATTATTGTTATCATTTGTTGCATTAGTCGTGGACACTTAAGAATAGGAAAATATCAAAAATTTCAGTAAAGCACACGTATCATATCAATATATATCAAATATATCGATATTAATGATATATAAAAAAATTTGATGTAATATTATACTTTATCAAACTTTTTGTATCAGTATGGAATTTAATATTTTTTAATATTTTAGTATATATCGAAATACTAAATAAATTGTTTTTATAAATTATTTATTTTTTTAATTAGCTCGGGACTAAAAGTCTTGTTTGTTTAATCGAATTTGTATAGGATTTACCGTCTATAGTTTTGTTGTTTCTATAATTAATGGACAATTAAGTAAATATATATATATATATATATATTTATAATTTTAGTATAGACAATATTTATATTGATACTGTACTAAAATTTTAATATACTGAATTTTTTGATATAAATAATATAAAATTTATAAGTTTCTGTATATCGAATTTTAGATACGATATAGGTATATATTTTCCTTATACCGAAATTTTTGATACAATTTCATATGAAAAATTTAGTATTCTGTACCCAACTCTTCTAATTAAAATTCGTTTGCGTTTTCGCTTTGTTAGACAAACTCTATTACACCTTATGTTGATTTCTCTTCATCGATTTCAATGCCTTTCTAGCTGTCCTCCTCCCTTGCTGATCAATATCCAGAGGTAAAAAAATTTCTCTCGGTTGGATCTGTGGTCATTTATTCTCTAATTAATGGGCAATTAGACAAATATAATTTTTTTCTTTTATAATTTTGATATAGACGATATCTTATCGATATCAAACTAAATTTTTCGGTATATTGAAATTTTTGATATAAATAATATAGAATTTATACAATACACTAAATTTTAGGTATGGTATAGGTATATATCGCCAAATTTCATGAAATTTTTTCATTCGAACCTTAAATCTCTTAGTTATCCATTAGAGAGCTTAATTATTATTATATTGTCCCGGGAACAATTATGATTTTCTTTAATCCTATACTAATGGAATTGATGAACAAAATTATTTTACATCTTATGATATTTTGAGCTCAATCAAGAAATTCTGATTGTGTGTTATATACAGAATCATATATAACTCAAGTGGAAGATTGTTGAATTTATTTTTTCAATTAGCGGGCTTACACGTTGATTTAATAACACACTCGATATTGTCATATGTAACTAACTTGATAAGATGATGTAATTCAATTATACATGAATTTGAGTTATTGGATATGAATTTACACATGTAAAATTTATTAATCTGTTATATTATTAATGATGAATTGATAATAAAATTGAATCCACTACTATATATAAAACGTGATTCCTATAGGGTTAGAAATTCTAACATATCTCCACGTCTCCCATTAGCGAGAAGAATACAACACCACCAACCTAGCACGTTATGGAAGATTTGTTCATGTTTTATCAAAGATCTCTAGAATTTAGATAAGACAATGCTAACACTTCCGCTATATTCAATTCCCTTTAATTTATTGTGTCATCGTTTTTTATTATGTATGTTTATTCACTTTAAAATTCAGTAAAACTAAATTTTATATACATGACGGATTAGAAATTAAAATTGAACTGGGCTATATCCTAGGATAACCTTAACCCTTATCTGAATGTCTCTTAACTCAAACAATTAAAGTGATAAGATATTAAGAAGAAAAAAAATATAGAGGACTCATTTAATCTTTTCCCTCGTTTTAATCTTGCTAGACACATTTCAATATTAACTTATATTTAATATCAATTATATTTCTTTTTAAAATGTTGATACAATAAATATATATATATAATCCATTTAATTATTTATTCATGCATACAAAAATTTAAGAAGATAAAAAAAGAAGCAAATGTACTCATCTATATGTAAAATTATCCTAAGGATTTGAAAACTCCATCTATATAAAAAAAAATAACATTTTAATATATTTCAAAATAATTAATCCCCAATATTATTTAAATTAATCAAATAATTTAATCAATTTAAATCATTTAATTTTATTATTATTAAATTATTTATAATTTACCCTCTTACTTAATTGTCTTCTTTCTCCTGTCCTATCATCTCGATATGCAAAATCAACAAAAACTTTGGAAACTTGGAGAAAAGAAAAAATTACATAGCAATCCTTAAATCATCGTTAGGTATCTTGGCTGACAAAGATTGAGGAGACAGTAGTCACTCAATGGAGATAATAATCAAAATTAATACTAACAAAACAAACTAGTATAAAGGAAAACTAGTATAAAGGAGTTTGCTTCAGAAGTCCCTTCAATTTTGTTCTTCAACCCTCCAAAGTGACAAAGTCTAAATAATAGAAGATAGAAAATAAAGAGAGCAGGAGGAAAACAAAATAAGGAGAGAAATCGCAAATCGTTAAAATAAAGCCAAAGAGAAAGTCATCTATGCTGATGTCGCTCGTCAGAGTTACTACTGTTACTAGAACTATTAATAACACCCAAAGCAACGCCAGAGGAAACCACCTGATGCACCTCCTCTCCATCTCTCTGTTCTTTAAGCAAAGAAAGAAAACGCTTAACTTTCCCGACCTTTAAACACAATCGTCATACCACGGAATAACAGGATGACTTCTTTGCTCTGTGGATGTGTTGACATTGAATCAACACTGTCAAGATCCAGAAATTAGGGCTGGGCTGTAGCCCAGGACAGTCTTCACCTGAATCCGCATACAGATTAGAATACTATACTTTAGATTCTTATTTACTATTGTTAGATACCCTAGAGATTTACTTATAACAAACTTTTATAACGATCCGCTCATTCTCACGAAAATGATTAATCAGACGGTTAACGTAAGATCTGG
>JBBUKS010000002.1:8595727-8620392 GCA_038050645.1 Hedychium gardnerianum | reverse complement strand
TCTAGGATCTAAAGCAAATGCAATTAAATAAATTTCTGGAATAACATAAAAATATTTTTCCCATTTAGTTTTCATAGTGGCAAAAGGCGAAACGCTCGCCCCCAGCGCCCCCGCCAGCTCGTCCCAGGACCAACACGGAGGAGGTAAATCACGGGGACTAGTCTAGCTAGCCCGAACAGTGACCAGTGCATGGAAGAGGGCAGGAACCTGACTTGCAAGGGCATATCCTAGCTCAATAGGTAGATGCATAACCTAAATAAAGTCACATGTTGTCAAGGCCGGTTAAGGCCATGATCCTATATTCTTCTTATTTGTTTGATCTTGCCACCATTTATTGCCTCTTATTATTGCAGGAAATAAGTTACCTCACAAGAGAATGCAATAATTAGATGTAAATCATCTATCCGTAAGAGAGTACCCAATGATTTAAAGGTGACCTCGATCACAAAATAAAATAGCTTTCCCCAGAGCACCTTTTAACTAAAATCCTTGTAGTTGCTACTCAATGGCCATGACAGACTCTCTAGAAAATAACTAATCACACTAATCGCAAAATAAATGGCAAGTCAACCTTGAGATATATATATCAAGTCTTCCTATCCATGAATTGAAATACCGTTTCGTGTCGCGTTTTTACCGTTCCGCCACGGGAGTGAAACTAACATAGCACGCTTCAAAATTTCGGGATGCTTCTGGCGACCGGAAGCGTCCCCCGAGGTGACGCGCGATTTCTTACCAAAAATAAAATTAACATTTAATTAATTCAAATAATTCCCAACTTAAGTGTGATATTTTCAATAGGCTTACCTAAATCCTAATTAAATTATTCCAATAAAATATATAAAAAATATATTTAAAATTAAAAAAATTTAATAAATTTTATTAATTAATATTATGAAAATTCTTTTTTTACTATTTTAAATTTTATTTAAAAATTCTAAAAAATTCTAATAAATCAGATTTATATTCTGATAATTTTTTTTATTATTTTGTATTTTTTTACTATTTTATTGTTTAATTGATATTTTGATATTTTTTAAATATTTTAAATATATATTATTTAAATTAATAATTAATTAATTTATATAATTATGATGTAACAATTTTAATTTGAATTATTGATAGATCATTTTTTTTTAAAGAAAACTATATTTAATTATTTTTTCTAATTGTTCAATAATTGAGAACTTATATAAAATCAATATACAATTTATTTTTAAATTATACACAATAAACATATTTATCTAATAATTACTATATATAAATAAAAAAAATACCGAAATCGTATCGGCACGGTACAATACCGAAATCGTATCGTTTTGGTCTAGGACAAAAATGTCGGCACGGGTCGAGATTTTAAACCGTGGTCCCACGTACTAAATTTTGATTTCAAACCTTCCCCGTATATTTGCCCCTTATTTTCCCTTTGATAAGCTTCCTAGAGCCATGTGGGCCTTCTAGGAGGTGGGCTCTCTAATAGACATACAATTAACAAAGGGCAGTTGGGCACTTGAGGTATCTTACAGTCAATTTTGAAATTGATCTTATCATTTTTTATTTATGGTGCCATTAGTTTTGAATTATTTTCATTACTATTTATTTTTTACATAATGAATAAATATAAAGAAGCTTGTATTGAGTCTATTGTTATCAATATTTATCTAGGTCATGCAATCAACATGTGTCTTCAAGATAACACACGGATCGAAGATGACCAAACTAGCTTATCCTATTGGACGAGCTTGATTGATGCAAGTTTACTGGGTTTGGGTGGCTCTTCTTTACTTTCTTGGCATACTACTTTTCCATATTGCTCGAACATCTTCTACTGCTAGACTTACTGGGATTTGTGATAGCGAGTCTCAGCATTTGTGGCCAATAGAGGAACCTACTCCCATCCTCGGGATTGATAAAAGGATAGGAGATAAGAGGAGATGATAACCTCCACTCTTTAGCCCCACATCTCTAATTGAAGGTTCCTAAAATAAACTTAAATACCAAGATCTCCCACGTAAGTGTTTTGGTTTTGAGATTAGATTAGGCTTTCAAATTGTATCAAAACCCCTTTTGAGTTAGAGTTTCTCAAAAGAAAAATTCCCACAAGGAGGAGACTACTTGCACGGTGAGAAATGCCTACTTGTTCCTTACTCGCATCCCCTTAATTTGAATATATCTCAAGACACAAGGACGGAAAGTCATAAAACGGATCAAACTAAGCCCAGTAGATAGAATTGAGCATATTTAAAATTTTATGATAAGTCTACAAATACATGTTATTCTTTATGAAATACATTGCAATATAATACTTTATTTTTACATGGTATCGTCGTCAAACTCTCCCCTCTTAAAACTAATGTTGGGCCTAAGGGGGGCATGTTAAAAGGACTAGGATGTGAGAGGAGGTGATAAACTCTACCCAAGGGTTCAAATATACTTAAATACCGAAGATTCACCTAAGTGTCTTAGCATTTGGGTTGACTTGAACTTTCTTGTGGCTTTCACAGTATATATATTTAGATCACTTGTGCAAAAGGCCAAATTGTTGCCTTACATTTGGGCAATCACCTTTGAGTCATTGCTTCTATTTTTTTACACTAAATTTTGGCATGGTATATCTAATTCTTGATGTTAGGGAAGAAATTATTTTTTCCATTTTATGCGACAGAGTTGACTATTGTTAGGTATGTTCATAAAGAAGAAAGTTACTTTTTTTGTTCTATTTAGAATTATTCTGCAAGGAAACAAAACTAT
Organism: Hedychium gardnerianum; assembly: GCA_038050645.1. Lineage (NCBI taxonomy): Eukaryota > Viridiplantae > Streptophyta > Magnoliopsida > Zingiberales > Zingiberaceae > Hedychium > Hedychium gardnerianum. Next base: position 8,617,641 of record JBBUKS010000002.1, on the reverse strand, counting down.
GTTTTGTCGAGAATTATTTTGACAAATTCGTGTTTATGCAAACTGGATTTGATAACACTAATTTTACTTAAAATCTAGTGTGCATAATTTTGAACTAAAACTAGAATTGTTCCATTAGTTCTACAGTCAATCTGATCATATAGTTTGGCCGAATCAATCATATTAAATATTATGCTTTCTATATAAAGTAGATTTTTTTAAACATATCTCACAACTTTTTTATCTTAACCTCACAATTCATGACTCTAATATTCACCAAAACAATCAGTCTCGATTTGACAACCTTGATGACAAGAATCCAGATTCAAGATGATTTAAGAAATAAAAGATTACAAATGTTAGCCATATTTAGAAATAGCTATATTTGACAAAATAACATTGAAACACCACGTTCTAGGGAATTCAAGCTAATTATTAACTATTTCAGGCATGCATTAATAATACATAGCCAAGCGGCACAAAATAAGGTTAGTAGACTACTTCCCCTATCTTTAAATTGGAGCAAAAAAGATGAAGCCGTCACCTTAGCGGCCCCTCTAGAATGGGCCCCACATTCTCTGGAAGGGGGTAAATCACAAGAATATTTGTCCTAGAGCAGCGATCTTTTGCATGGGGAGGTCAAGCACCTAGCGAGGTATTTTGCACTCTCTGAGAATTGACCCAAGACCTATTAGAGTAACCACTCATACAAATACCAACTGCATCAAACCATGAGGGCCTTCCCCTATCCTTAAAGATAGTATGACAAAGTGATAGTTGGGTCAATTGATCAATTCCATTGAAAAAGTCATCAAATTATTATTCTTAGCAATTAATCTAGAAGGTTCTAGTATTCCACCACTCAAATTCTTAAGTGATTGTATGACACTTAAGAATTGAGGTGCAGTAAACAGTACGGACTGGAACAACATGCCTCCTCAGAGTAAAAGAATTCCATTCCTGTTTATCTCATTAATGAATTGTTAACTGGATTTACAATGGACAAGAACAATTAGAATGCATTGACTTATTCACATAAGAATAGTCTAATTACTTCTGAAAATAAAATTAGTAAAGGAAGGAAATGGAGACATCCAAACTAAGGTTTGAAATTTTGATCCATGTTAGAGTTTCTATCTATGAGAAAAATATGACACCGTATCATGCCAGTACAGTTTCAACATAATTAATTTTACAAAATATAAGTTATAATTTTAAATTAATTGTTTATAGATTAATTAGATTGTTAATGTAATATATATATATATATGTTTATTATTCTGATTATATGTTTTGATTAATTTGATTATCTCAATCTTTAGAGTTAAAAATGATTGTAACCAATTCAATTTCAATTTTTAGCTTTAGTCAAATTGTAAATTATAATTTCTTCATTTTTATAATGATTTACACTTACAATTTATTCAACTTTTGCATTTAAAATGCTGGAATGAACAATAAGAAAGATTCTATTTTTTTATTAAAAATTTAATATTATATTTTAAGTTTAAATTAAATTTTGAATAATTAAACTTAATTTTATATGTATAAAAAAATATATATATGAAATTTGATTCGGATTTATTTTTTAATAAAATTAAATTCAAATTTGAAAATTTTGCATACGTTTTAAATTGAACTTTATATATGTTTAAAAAAAATAAATATGATATGATCAATGCACCTTATATTCTAATAAAATAAATGATAAATAGTGAAAAAAAAAGAAATTATTTTTTTGACTTGATTAAATAAATTTTCATTGAATCAAAATATTGAATCCTAATTATTTCTTGACGGTCAAATTAAATCTAGGAGAAGACACAGAGGAGGAGACTCAACATTCTCACTCCATCGCTTACTCACACATCTCTTGGTTTCTCTTGACATCAAAAAAGTTAGAACACAAAAAACTTCATTAATGTTAAATACTAAATTTTATCCTATTTAAAATTTTGTATTTAAAACTATTTTTTTAAAAGAATTAGATAACTAATTAAGTTACTTAAAATTAATATTTTAAGATTTCAGGGTTGATTGGAAATCAATTTAAGATTAAATGGAACTTTTCAAGTATACAAAATAATCATGATCAAATGGGTTCAAGCTAGTCATGATTTTAATTTATTTTGGACAACTTAAAGTTGAACCAAATTTATATATAGAATAGTTTGATACAATTATATTTAATTATAATAGAGGTATTTTTTAAAAAAGTTAAGAATTATATTAAAATTTTCTCTCTACCCATACATCTCTTGATCCCTACACTTCTCACGACCCTCCTCTCCCTCATGACCACTATCATCGCCGCACCTACTGTTGCCCCCACGCCCGCCCACTGTTGCTTGTCGCAAGCTGCTACTCGTGTCACACTCGTCACTAGTTTTCTCTAAGTATTTTTCTCTTCCTTTCCCTCTATTTCCTCCTCGATCCGCTTCCTCTTTATTTCCACCATGAGTTGTTCCTTCGGTGTTGATGACAAACTGTCTTGATATCAGCCACGAGCGGAATGATATTTTTTAAATTCCGCTCATGCCTACTAGCATGACTCAACACCTCAATTTATGATCCAAACTAAAACTATTATACATGAAATAAGCATCCTCCCCTAAGAGCATATTTGATGTAACAAAAGAAATACAAAGATGAAAATCTTAAACAAATAACAAGAACTATGTTTACCAAAATAATGAACAAAGGATGAAGTACCTCTATCAGATCATCCTCTCCAACGACTCCAAACGGAACTATGGTGGCCCCAAAGCGAGCAGCCATGCGAACAAATTCTGGATGGTTTGGCCAAAACAACTTGTGCTCTTCACCCTAGCAAGCATCTAGGCATCACTTAAGATATGAATAAATTAACAATTAATGGTCACCTATATGGAGTGTCACAGTAAAAAAAGCAACCTAAAAATAACAATTGTTTCCTATATTAGAATCTCTGTGATCAAAACATTTGTCATTGGTGTTCGAAGTCCTTTTATAGGATATAATACCATGAAACTTGGTCGAAAAGTTCTAGGATATAAATGGCACTCTATAAACTCAACTGAGATTCCAAATTGAATTATGCATCACTAGATACCAATCTTCTGAGTAAAATAACAAGCCATATCTTCAAAGACATTATATGTAAGTGGTTGGATCCAAGAGCTAGTACACCAATGTTTTGAAAATTCTAGGAAGTGCTTCAGTTTCCAGTCATTAGTTAAAAGCATCTAGTAAAACAAAAGTATATTTTCCATAACAGAAGAAATAACCAAGAATTGCTTCATCCAGAAAAATATCCGAAGTAGATTTTGCTCAATATGACAAACGGCCACATTGTTCACTGATCAATTCACTGTTTACTTTTGTTTGTTTGGAAGTTGAATTTCTTGTTTCCTCACATTTACTTTAAAGAAATTTAATTACAACATTATACTTCCCAACTATCAAGTCCTAAATTATTTATAAGTTATAACCACAACTTTATGCACTCAACTAAAGCATTTCTTTCATAAATTTTTCATTCTCACCGAACTAGAGCCAAATTCTGACAGGTTGGACAATAATCAAACAGTATGTTCAGAAACTTAAGACTAATAACTAGCTATAGTTGATTTTCTCCAGCAAATTTCCAGTTACTGTAATCCAAGTTATAATATCCCTTTATGCCTCTCCCTTCCATCCACCCCTGTTTCATCTGCTATTGTTATTTTATTATCTTTCTACCTGTTTGTTTCTTTCGGTAGATGTGGTGTGAGAATGCATTTTTCTTTGCTGGATACATTTAAAGTCATATTGCAACTAAGCAATCTCCCTTTTGTTTAGACAAAATGGTGGTCCATGGCTGCAGGGCATCATTGCAAGGTCTGACAGCCAAAAAAAAAGAACTCAGCCTCTTCTTTCTATCTGACTTTCAAGTGAGGGAAGTGCATCATCCCAAATTCGTACCTCTTCTATCAAAAAGTAATGCCAAATTGGATTTGATTCATTTCAAATTTTAAATCGTGTTTCCATACCAATATGACTGATTAAAATTGTACCACTAAGCATGGTTTTAAAAATTATTCCATGTTGATCATCATGGGTGAAACTTATTGTCACGCCCGCCAACCAGCATGGAAAATAGCTCAAGGTGGCAGCGATTATGATGGAGCTTTCATGCAAGGATTCTACGAGTTACACAAGGTTTTCATGAGGGACAAGATTTGGTTGTCTGTGACAAGGCTTCCTTGTGCCAAATTTTCGTGACAATATGATGGGGTATCTTCTACACTTGTGCATTTTCCCTCTCCTCCAAATCTTCCGCTTCTCATCTCCCTTCTCCTTTCTGATTCCATTATTCTCCTCAGTACTGCCAACACTGCTTATCAACATGCCCAACAAGACACTGACACCATATTATTCTAGTTGGAGAGTGAAACTCAAAACAATATTTTAAACCCTGCCTCCAAGTAAAGGACAAGATGCTACGGATCAAAAGTAACGTCTCTGGATTTACCTTTTGTATATGGTCTACTCCCAACGTTTGCCGCATTTTCCCTAATTCATTTTCACATGAATAAAGTCACTCCTAATGATGGGATAGGGTGGGGAGAAGACAAAAGAGGGAGTGATGCACAGAGAGATCATGGTTTCTAAATTGAGGGCAAGTCTCCTATAGAGGTTGTGCACAATGATTAAAGTGATTAAAGGTGACAAAAATTGAAAGCACAACATAAAAATCTAGGTGGCCTTTGGGAGGCCAATGATATGTGTGTCAAAGTTCAACCTTCATAGCCTAAGGGTGGCTTCCTAAATGATCGAGGATCACCTAAACACAAGGTTTAGAGGGATTCAAGTAAAATTATTTTCCCTTCCAAGGTTGAATACAATCACCCTTACTTTGGTTTGAGTGGTGCATGGGACTGATGGATTTTATAAGATTTTCATTAATTGGCAAGACATGTGGTGTTTGTCTTTTTTACTGTATTGTTTTTTGTATAACATGTGGTCTTTCTTGTTGGAACAAAGTAAACCTCTAGATGTCAAACCTATATTTTAAAAATGTGCTTATGAAAAAATGTTTTATGCAAAGGTTGTGCATATTGGCACTTCTACACCCCAATTTAACTAGAGACTTTTGCATGCCAATATGTATATTATATGCAAGAACTAGAACAAGTGAATAGGAAATGTTCTAAAATTTAATATAAATCATAAAAGTTCTCATACAAAGGTTGTGCATATTGGCACTTCTACACCCTAATTTAACTAGAGACTTTTGCATGCCAATATGTATATTATATGCAGGAACTAGAACAAGTGCATATGAAATGTTCTAAAATTTAATGTAAATCATAAAAGTTCTAATTGAGAATCATTCTTCAGAAAGCAAGAAAATTTGTAAAAGAACTATTTAACTTCCCTGAAGTTACCTTACGATGTAGAGCTTCACGAGCACCTCCAGGATACAAGAGTATAAATGATCCTTTTGAAAATAACCTATACATATTCATTGGAGTCACAGGTGTTGCACCAAAAACACTGAGAGTTTCATTGATAGAAATCTCTTTCCGTGGAGTTTCGGTATTCCTTGAGAATAAAAAAGGGTGTGCCATGCCACGTATAATGATCTTTTTCTCCTTTAAAAATTCCTCATAAAGAGGACGAAGCTCTAGCCCCAATATCATATGATTTCCAACTAAAAGTAGGGGACCTTTATCGGGAACACCTGCAAGACCCCTGACTATTTTTCCATCTTCAAGAGTAGATAGCATGACTGGACTTGCTGCAGCTACATACCATCTGTAGTCAATAATTGGTATGTTGGATGTGAAAAGCACTGTTTTCCATGAAACATTACTTATCAAAATATGATATTGCTAACCTTACCTCTCGTTTTGAGAGAACGTTTTTCTGAAATCACTGAGAGATGGAGGAAGGTAATCTGTCACTGTGTCATATTGTCTAGAACGACGGTATGTGATGGTGCCTTTCAAAATATTTAGTAAATTAATGCCCTCTTCCTGCCAGTGTTGGAAGAAAGAAATAAGTATTCATATGTCAAATGGACTCTGATATTATCAACTATTTCACAATTTGTGCAAACAAACTCAATAAATAACACTGTAAGTCTAAATTTCATGCTTTTTCAGTTTGCATGTTCCAACATATTTCAGATACTAAAAAGAAAGAATGCAAATTAATCAACCATATATCAATAAATGCAGTTAGTGCAAAAGGCCAAGGAACTAAAAAAAAAACCATTATAACCATGAATTAGCCTACAAAAAGATTCTGACTCCTGAAGAAGAAAAGATAAATGATTCCTTGATCGGATGGCAACTTACTAGCAATAGTGTGTGTCCGCTGTCCTTGAAATATCTAACTCTGCAATTCTTTAGTGAAGCCCAAAGCCGATCTGCTTCATCCCCACTTGGTAACAAATTATCCTTCCCACTAAGTTACATTTTTCATATATATAATTAGATGTCTACCTTTAGTCCGAAAAATGCACACATTGGAAAGTAAACACAACATTCAGGATGAAAAGCATTTTTGTATTTGGATGCAACATTAGAAATCTTGTTTTAGGTTGTACAAAAAAATGTCAAAATGGTTCACTTAAAAACAATCTGGAAAAAAAAAATCCATTGCCCTATTAACTTAAAAAGGACAAAACAGCAATATGTCAAGTTGGCAGAACTTTGCATCTACAAGATCCATGTAATGGGAGAAAAACATATATAAAAACAAAGGAGACAGCAATTTCTTGCTTACAGGTACTATATACCACAACAGAATATGTAAAGATTCTTTATTTACAATAAAGTTGACAGATATATGAAAAGAACTACCTGGCAAGAATTAGAACTTCAGCTGAAATAGCATGCAGACGAGAATTCACATAAGCAGAACCTGACTTAAGCAGGTGGAGTTTCCACAAAAGAGTGTCTTTCGGTATAATGTCTCCCAAGTCCTGTTATATTCCACTAATTATCAATCATGGTAAAATCATTCCTCCTAGATTATACAAACTGAAGACTTAATGATCTAACTACAGTTATTAATCACTCAAAGGTCATTAAATGACATCAAGAGAAAAAATAAAGAAATAAAAAGAGGCCAATCACTTTGCCTTGGGTTTAAAGGATCAACCTGGTGCATGGTTTTTTCAACAGATATTGCACGTCAATAGCTACAGTTACCTTGCTAAGAATATTGATGAATGCCCAATTTGATATAGCCACTGCCATATTGATTTAACTGAAAAGATATATTATTTCATCTGGTTGTAAAAGGGTATGAATAAAGGGGCTTTTTAGAAGGTTTCAAATCCAAGCTTATATAAGAGACCTTTCTTTAATGAGGTAAAATATCCACTAGGTTTTTGAAAATCGAAACAATGGGTTTTGGGGAAAGGCTTGAAAGAAGTGTTTATAGAGTAAGTTCCTCCACTGAGCATTGAAATGGAGGTGCCTCAAGTAGGCAAGTGTCGGAATTAGATGGAGGAAATTTGTGATTATTTATAGAATGGGAGTAGCCAGAGGATAATAGACAAGCTTGTAAGGATTTGCAACTTTAGGCCACCAAGTGGACTTTAATCAATGAGGTTTTGTTCATAAGGTCATTTTCCATTTCTAATCTAATGTGTCTTTACTAGGAGCAATGACGAACCCACAACTAACATCAGGGAAGAAACTGTACTGAAAATTAAATATATCATGGATTATATAAATTTTTCCCCATCAGTTTAACTTCTGAACTGGTGGTACTTTGCATTAATCGGATAAAGAATCAGTAGAAGTTCATCCTTATTTGAATTTTGCAATGTAAAATGTTTTAGTAGTTAAGGTAAGACTACTCCTTTGAAGTTGGCGTGACCAAGGTTTGAGGTGTATTGACCCTAATACACCAAGCATTGACAACAACCTCAGCATGTGTCGTGCACGAACCTTTCAACCCACATGTTGCTCCTTACTATGACCCAGGTTCTATTTTTTCTTTTTTATTATCCCTTTACCACTCAAATAAGTTTTAAAAAAAATAAATTTTACCATACTACCTTACAAATTTTGAAAAATATCAAATAGGTACTTAATTTTAATGTTTTCAGATTTCTTATTATATTTATATTTTCATTATTTTTTTATAGCATTTCCATTTTTTTATATATATAATCCCTTTTACACCTCAAATAACTGCAAAGAATACATCCTACTAAATTACCCTTAAATTTTTTGAAAATATAAGATAAATACTTATGTCTAATACTGTTAGATTTTTATAATTTTTATATTTTAATTATAAAATTTCTTGCCTAATGAGCTTGATTTGTGCAGGCACAACAAAGGACAATTGTAGCTGAGCTACTGCTAGGATTGGTTTGCTAGCACTCCTAATTATGCTCGACACTGCCAACTAGAGTAGTTCTCGACAATTGCCAAGGTGTCCTTGTCTGGGCATGACCCACGGGCACATCTAAATCCATTTCCTTTCCCAAAATGCACATGATTGTTGTCTATAATGATGGTGTATTTAAAGTTATGGAATTCACTAAACATAGATAAGAAAATAAAAGAAGCTATCTTACAGAAAGCAGAGGCAATAATGAAGTGAGATTGTTGGACAAATTTTCAAGTCGCTCTGGCAAAGGAAGGCCTTCTTCAACACTCGCCATTGCCATTTTAACAGGATCACCTATTACAATTAATCATCACACTAGCTCAATAAAGAATATAGTCCCACAAACTAAAATCTAATAGAAAAAATAAGAATCTATTCATTGTCTCATCATGATAAAAGAAAACACTAATTTATGTGATCAAAATATTATAATAGCAAGCCCTACCCCACAGCTATTTAGCATCAAGCACATGTTGGCCTATTTTCCATCACTAAGCTCAATGGAGTAGATGGTTCTGCCAAAATTAAGAAACTACAGGTCACTAAGATTTTAAGGTTTACCTTGTACAAACCATAGATTTCACCTAACTCTGCACAACTGTGTAGAAGTAACAAGGAGTTAGACAAATCAGCTAATTAGCCTGTTTCTGCCAAGTATTTATCATAGTTACCTCAGCTCAAGCAGAATGTCCAGTTTGATCCAACTTTTATCCAGTTCAGCCCATCTCTTTCATACCTACCTTCGACTTCACCAATCCTCATCATTTTCAGTTATTTGGATCAGGCTGAACAAAACCATAATAGTCCCTGTTGCAGCCTTGGAAAAGACATCAGAGTGAAGGGTCCAGTTCTCACATAGAAGGGGTCTGCAGCCTTTGTCTTTCTTTGGCTGTTGTGTTCCTTTCTTAGGGTTTGGTAAGATTATCACACTACCACATGCTCTGGTGTTAAAAAGGCTCACATAGTTACATGCATATTGGAAGCAAACAAATTATACTCTGGTGTTAAAAAGGCTCACATAGTTACATGCATATTGGAAGCAAACAAATTATATTGGTAGTTCTGACAACAATAAGACACTAGTTTATTAATTAGTTGTATCAAGGAATAAAGTAATGACTTGTAACAATGTTTTGGTCTTCCGCCTCAATAGTAATGTTTCAGTATAATGTTACACTGACATTAATATGCTTCAGCATACTTTAAAGCACACTGAGATCAAAAGAAATTTAATCTATAATTTCTTCCACTTATATTGTTTACTTTCAACTATAAATTTATGGAACTTATAAAATTGAATAAGAAATCTATACCAACAAGCTGCAAAAATATTAAAAAATGCACCTCAATTGACTTCATAATACAAAAATAAGGGTTGTGCATCAAATAAGCGCATTGACTCTTATAGCATCTTACTGAGATTAATCCTATAATTTTTCTTAACATGTTCGTAAAAATATTCAATTCAGTTAACTGTTAGAAGTTGGACTTAAACTAGCTTAATTGGAGCTGAAATGGTACCGTAATTGAACCAGTATGGTAAGAATATCAATACATTTAGATTTTTTTTAACGTTGGCATCACTTCTTGCACTATTTGCTACTATTGATGTTCTGGTTGGTGCATTGTGTCTTCTCCTCTCTTTTAGAGATTTCATCTACTCCCCATAATTGGCAGACGGAATCAAAGGTTCAGTTACAAAAAGAGAATCTTCCTTCTTAGTGGATATTGTCTAGCTCTCCTCTTCTCTTCTTAGTCAATATTGTCAAGCTCTCCTCTACTCATCCTCTCTCCTTTTAATGTTTCATCTACTCCTTGAATCCAATAGACGAAAATGATGGAAGAGTTAGGGAATAAAATGTTCCTATCTCAGTTGAATCTAGAGGATGTTGGACTAATGTGTCTTGTTCAACGCCATCGAAACTCTTCGGCATAGGCGACACAATGACATTTACCCATGCTGACATTACAATAATTTCAATCTACTCCATTTCTAACATAGTATTGATATCAGTTAGTGATCATAATGAAATTTTTTACCTTAATTATCAATACTGATTGGTAATTGAAACCATGAGTTGTATAAAAACCAAAGCCTGGAATGAAGAAATGTTGCCAAGACCGAACAATTAGTATCTCTGATTTCTTCTTTAAAGAATGTTTCAGAAAATTAAGACACATTGCATGTACATAAAAGTTGGTTATATTTAAATCCTATGATTGGGGAGAGAAACAACCTCTTGTAAAATGCAAGTTAAAACTGCGTACGTGCACGAGGCTACCCTTTGATTAGGGAGAGAAACCAACATTAGTATCACTTATGAACCTAGATTTTACAATGACAAAAAAGCTAAAGTGAGTTTAAAGTGTTTTAACTTAGATGACACCTGGTTTGTGAATGCTTATCTAATGCATATCAATGACGTATATTATATTACATCCACTCGTGTATGCTAAGCTCCTTTTCTTAATCATTATAACCAACAATTTGAACCAAAAAAACAAAAGAAAAAACAGGAACAGGATGGAAGAGAATTGACTTCTAAAGAGAAAACACCATGACTATATCACAATTTCAGGTCTTAATTTCAATAAAGAGAAAACTTCAAGACCTATGCATCCTACAATAATAATATTGATTGGGAGTGGCTGTGAATTGAATTGTTAAGAAGACAACATTAGCAAATTTTTGCACAAATGAGATAAATAACATACCCATGATAAAACTAAGGAAGTAAGGTATAGTAGTATGAAGATTTCTGGGTAAAGCCTCCAGAAGAGGGATTATAGGCTGCAATTGCGATTTGCCAAAAGATGTTGCTGAATGAAGAAAAAAAAAATTACAACCATTGAACATTAATAGGACTGCAAGCACACCAAATACTAAGTGCTGGAACAAACCTGGATTAACTAGCACCAGTACTAAGTCAATATCAGGATTGCAAGCTGCAACAGCAAGAGCCAAGCATCCACCAAAGGATTCTCCAACAATATAGATTGGTTTATGTGGAGACTTAGCATGCTCATTCTTCACAGCATTGTCCACAATTTTCAGTAGTCCTTAATGCAAAGATCCAGACTATATTGTTAGCAAAGAAGAACAACAACGATAATCAAAATCTGCTAAGTGGTTTCTATATGGAAAATTTCCAATAACCTGTGAAAATTGAGAAAAATTTGCCTTGCCTAAAAATGGAAGCTCATGAGAAAATTTGTTCAGTCTTAACAAGTTTCCGTTTATGAAGAGAAATCATGGTGCCTAACCTTGTCTTCTCCCAAAGGATGAGATCCACAAAATTAAGGATGATCCTACGGAACAGTAAAATAGAAAGAGGTTATACATCTAGCCCCCTCTTTGATGACTCAGTAGAGACTTTGTTTGCTATGTTGTGCTCTCTTCTCTCACCTACTTCTCTGCTACCTACAGTGGAAAAGGTTGTAGTTATTACTTTCGAACTACTGGCTCAGAAACTGCTATGCCCACTTCCACCTATTGCTAGCACCATAATATCACCTCCTTGTTGTCTATTCACCTAAAGTTACTCCCAATTTAGCATAGATCAGTTGCCTTTTTACATGGAAAATACCAGAATAAGAGATAGAAAGAAATGGGTAAAATTAGTCATCCATCCAAATGTAGGACATATCATTATTTTATGTACATTAATATAAACTAGAATAATATCCTCCATGATGATATGGCCCAATATATTGTCCTAAAGAATGAAAAAATCCTATTTATACAAACTACAAATTGATCTGTAAAACTTATTTCTTCTTGTTTGAAAATTTTCACGACTTTTTTCCAACAAGTAAGAGTGAATAAAGATTCGCCAAAGCTATATTAGAGCTAGTCTAGTACACAAATACAGTGATATGAAGACCAAAATGTTGTGCTTATGGAGGATGGTCAAAAACAATAGTACAGAAGATGCAAGAGTGCAGGGGGAGAAGCTGTAGCCAACCAATCTAGGTACAGACACATGTACCTAGGAAGAGCGCCTAGGAAGCTTGAGCTAGAAGGTCAAACTAACTGAAGGCTCTCTCCAAGTAGCAAAGAGGGCCAAAGGAGGAGAACATTCATGACTTTAATTGTTGATAATCAACCAAGCTTGAGCATGTGTTGTGCTATGTGCATAAATTTCACATCATTTTCTTATTTGCAGAGGTGAAAAAAATCTAGGTGAACTTGCAAAGTTCTTTGGTTCCTTTTTCAAGTCTCTGCTTCTTTCTTATCTATGAGCATCAAGTCTTTAGTTAGCATGAATATTAGCAAGTGTTAGAACCTATGACGAGGTCAGCCTGCTACCCTCTAAATAAAATCTTATGAAGAGCATCTATGAGCAAGATGAATAAGCAGTGTGAAAGGGGGTTACCATGTCATCTGCAAAAGAGGTATCATTGTTATTCCCCCTGGGTTATATGACCTTCACTTCAATTGATGTACATTTTCTTAGTGCACCCTTCCTTTCTCCACATAACTTACCATTAGGAGTGTCAATCCTAATCAACTGACCATGTCTCATTGATTCATGACTATATAGTTTGGAAAATGTATTCTTCCTATTGTTTATGTAGATGACATTATCATTATAGGTCATGATACTATTATACAAAGCTCGATCCAGGGAAGACCTCTATATCTGACAGTGAAAATAGGTCTTTATTTGTTTGAAGAATATATGTTAACGATATACGCGTTGACACTCCCATGGATCCCAATTTAAGATTAATATCGAACTGATTGTTAAATTGAATTATTGATCAGATATCAATTTTTTTTTGTAGTCAATCATTTCTTGAGTCTTCATGTTAGGATCATTAGAAGTAAACTCTAGCCAGAACCAAGCAAAGGTCTTCTATATTGTGATTGAGGACATCATCAGATTATGAAGTTCATTGATGCAAATAGGGCATATTCCCTTATAATAAGGGTTCATATCAAGTTATTGTGCTCTTTTGAAAGGTATAATTTCTTGAAAAAGAAAAAAAGTACATTCTAGTATCTAAATCATGTGCGTGATAGAAAATAGGACTTGGCCCCTATATTAGATTCTTTTAACTAAAAGAACTAATGATTAAACTAGGTATTGTTCCTACTGAATCAATGAACCTATTTTTTGATCATCAAATTGTTATACACATTGCTCCAATTAAATCTTTCACGAGAAGGAAAAGGATATAAAAGATAAATTATAATTTTAAGAGAAGGTGAAATCTAATGAGATTATTACATCTTTTCTAAGTTTCAATAACAAGTTGGCAGAGATGTTTAACAAATTATTTGAGAGGTCCAGTAACTTAATAGTTGTTAACAAGTTAAGATTCTTGAGCCAACTTGAAGAAGTGTTGAGAACCTAGTTATGCACTAGGGTAAGATCATTTTAGGGATACGATAAATGTAGCCCACCGCAAAGAGATATGACAAACACAACTTGGTGATGTTGACAATATGCAAGGATTTATTTGTAAATATATCTAATGTAATAAGACAGAAAGGGACTACCTAAGTATAGAATTTTGATTTCCCCCATTGATAATGAGTTTGAATCTGCTATATGTCCTTGTTTAGGCTTGTCGTGGACTTGTTTGTTCAAAGTTTTATGTATCTTATGCTTGTACTATCATAGAATTTGGTTCAAGGAAAACAAGCATAGTAAGGTTTGATCTTTAGGGGATTGTCAAACCATCATCCCTAGCAGATAAAGCTTTTGCAATAAATGGTTCCTACATCATATCTTTTAACAAGTTTGCTAAATAGTATGCAAAAAGATCCTTAGAGCCCTTTATATTTTGTCTAGAATTATGTTCTCTTGTTGGCCGATGCAATGATCAATCACACGAGAATTGCCTATGAGTGAAAATTAGCAACTATTATATACACAAAAGATTAGAAATATTGATAAACTAGAAATTTCGTTTAGACAACTGATAAAAGTAAATGAAAGCATACAACAAAATATATGTTTTTATGTAACTACTCAATCTACAACCATTAAAAAAGAAGTGCAGAAAATTTCTACCAAATCCAGCATTGCATCTAAAAAGACATCCTATAGTTTATTCCATAATTAAAAAATTCTCATCAAGTACAAGACTAATTCAGAACAAACAAGGCAATGCTCAAAACCTTCAAATGGTGTTCTATCGTTTACTGGTATGTGCAAGCATCTGACTTCAAAAACCCTGCAAAACAAGAGATTTTAAGCAAACAATTGTCTTTCGACCAGGGTATCATTATGACTTCGTATTAAGAAGGAAACACAAAAGTGGAAAGAGAAAAGTTTAACTTTTACCTTTCATGTACCAAGTTCTTATATTTCAACCAAGAATACAGTTATTCATAAAACTTAGATAGAACTTAGAAGTACCTAAGTTCAATAAAATGTAATTTTTTACTCCCACGGGAAATAAAGAATGACTTGATCATAACTAACTCATGACTGTAACCTAGTGTAGAACGAGTAGCGACACCGGAGGTCACTGTTCTTTGTTACTTTTTGTGAGTTCAAGACACAGAGAAGTGACTAGAATACCTACTAACAGTACACACTAGTCACATTTTGTTTGGAGCCAATTAATTTAGGAAAAAATTTCTATTGCACATTAGCTTTAAATAAATTAACAATAAGAATCATAATTCAATTTGTTTGCAATTTAAGGAGAAATGAGAACCAAAATTTCATTTCTTATGTTTGTGATTCTTGAGTTTGAAAATATTTGGTATTAAGTTGAAGAAAAAAAAATAGTCTCATGATATATAGATAATTTTGAAACACAAATCCATCAGTTTCTAACTCCAGCTTTTTTAGGCAAAATTTAGTTTGCATGTTAAGTACCGATTTTTTTTTTCATGTATTAAAATTTTATTTTTTTCTAAAATTTTGAACCGGCAAAATAAATCGAACTAAACCATTAAAAATGAAATTTGGGTGTCGTGGTGAAGTTGAATCGGATTCGAATTTAATTCATTGGGTAGGTGTGATAGGGTTACGTGGGTTCAAATTGGGGTTTATTTGGATTTGTTTTGGTCAATTTATGGCCAAACAAAATTTTAAGTGGAATAAAGTGGTTTAATCGGTTTAAAACAAATTAAGGAATATTTTTAAGGAGGTAGGGATAATGTTCTCTCCCCTCTGTGTCTCTCTCATGTGATTTCTTCTCATGCATGCGAACCCTTGCTGAACACCACTTCTCTTCCCCTCCTCCACATGCTGGCTATTTCCACCCAAAAGCACATCTTCCTCCTCCCCCTTCCTCCTTCTTCCTCCTTTTTTTTCAGCCATCAAGAGCAACAACCTTCCCTCCATCAGGTGTTGCCTTCTTCTAGCCATCTCTTAGCCGACCATTTTCCTTTTCCTTCCTCTCTTCCTACTCCTTCCAACCACCCCACGAGCAACACTATTTTTTTCCTATTGTTGTTGATCCTTCAGCCAAACCCGCCAATGCCCATCCCAAGCCCAGATGAAAAAAGGTGAGGGTTGCGCGTTAAGTTGCAACGTTGACTTTTAGACAAATGTTCAATGAATGGATCCTCAAACTATTGTACTAATATTAGATTGTTCCCCGGAAGGAACGCAAGGACCACTACATCTCCATGAGAATTTGAGTGTAGTGTTAAATATGCAAGAATTCTCACACCATAGGTTGGATAAGAACAAATATTATATAAAAACTTATTGTTAAGATTTGGAATATGAAATCTAAGAATGCTAACTAGTAAAGCAATGGAAGTAATAGATACGATGATTAAAAAAAGAATATATTGTGTGTACAAGAGACAAAATGAGTAAGAGAGAAGGCAAAAGATGATATAAAATTTAAATTTTAAGTTATGGTACACAGAAAGGAGTAAAATAAGAAATAGAGTAAGTATTATTATAGATAGTTCGCTAAATGATGAAGTAGTAGGGGTAGTTAGAAAGGGGAATATGATTATAACTCTCAAAATAGTAGTGACAAAATAAACTATTAGTGTAATTAGCTTATATGTACCTCAAGTAGGATTAGACGAAGACACCAAATCTAGATTTTGGACTGACCAAAATGAGGTATTACAAAACATTCCGTCAACCAAAATGATTTTAATATGAGGTGATTTAAATGGGCATGCAGGAATAAAAAATGAGGAATATGATAGGGTGCATGTGGGTTATGAGTTTGGAACAAGAATGTGAAAAATTATATTAGATTTTACGATGGCATATGACCTTATATTAACTAATATATTTTTCAAGAAAATAGAATAACACTGGGTCACGTTCAAAAGTGGGAATAATAAGTCCCAAATTGATTTTTTTATGATTAGGAAAAATGATAGAAAAATTTGTAAAGATTGTAAGGTCATGAGAAAATTTAGCTACCCAATATAGGCTAGTAATGTTGGATATACGCCTCAAACATAGTATAAATGGAAGAAAAATGTGCATGACTCCTAGAATTAAGTGGTGGAAGTTAAAGGATAAGAAGCAAAACATATTTAAGGAGAGGGTAAGAGTACAAGAATTAGGAAAAACACATAGCGACTCGAATACGACATGGGATAAAATGACATTAAAGTTGAAAATAACAGTCTAGAGTATACTCGGTGAGTCAAAGGAACGTGCATCATCAAGTAAAGAATCTTGGTGGTGGAATGAGAAAGTACAAGAGAAAGTGAAGTAAAAAAATATAAGGTATTATATATTGTAAGAATGAGGAAAACTTAAAAAATTATATAGTAGCCAAGAAAAAAGTCAAGAAAGCAGTGAATAAAGTGAAGAATGAAACTTTTGAATGTTTATATTGAAACTTAAATACAAAAGAAGGGAAAAGAGACATTTGCAGAATAGATAAAGTGAGAGAGAGGAAGACAAAAGATCTTATCCAAATAAGATGTATTAAAGATGAATGCAATAAGGTATTATTAAATGATGAGGAAATAAAAGAACGATGAAATACGTATTTCAGCAACTTTTTAATGAAGGTTTAGATAATCAACTTAACTTAGATAATTTAAGTAGGTCAAATGATTATAGAAATTTAAATTTTTATCATAAAATTCAAACTGTAGAACAAACTTTAAATGAGATGTAAAATGGAAAAGTAGTTGGATCATATGATATTCCGATAGAGGTATGGAAGTGCCTAGGGAAACAAGATATTTAATAACTTACAAAAATTATTTAACCTGATATTAAAAACGATCAAAAATATCTAATCAAAGGGTAACTACTCTAGTTCCCTTATATAAGAACAAAGGTGATGTACAAAATTGTACAAACTATTAAATTAATGAGTCATACTATAAAACTTTAGAAAAAAGTAATAATAAAAGACTAAGGAGACTACAGTACTGAAAATCAATTTAGATTTATGCCTAGAAGTTGACAATAAAAGTTATACATCTTCTCAGATAACTAATTGAAAAATATCAGTTTATGACCGGAATAATATGATTTTGGTACCATATTATGTCTTATTGATACAATTTCGATACTTTTTTAAATATAAATATAAAGGATAGGCTGTGCACGAAGCTCCCGCCAATGTAGGATCCCGAGGAAAGATTAGACCACATAAGAATATAGGTAAATATATTAATTAAAAAATATTTTTATTAATATTTAATTTTTATACATGTTTACTATTGAGTTGTATTTGAGATGTTAAATATTGAGTTTAAGTTTTGATATTACCTATTTGAAATGTTAGATGTTTATTAAGAAAAAATCAATTTAGGGTTAGCTAAAGTCCACCAAATAGATATGGTAGGTTTAAATTGGATTTATTTTGATCTGTGTAAAATTAAACCACATATTTATATATAATAATTTAATTCATAAAAGTATATTTTATAAGGTTAAAAATTATATTATATTTAGTTTTTTTAGTTTTTTTATTTTTTCTATTCCCTTTATCTCAGAGAGGTTTATTTTTCTCAGTTTACTTCGTGGAGAGATCGTGGGAAAAAAAGTAATCATCCTTTAAGAGGGGATTCTTTTTATTGTTTATCTAGTGGGTGTTGAAGGAGGGGGAAAAAATAACCATCATTAAAGAGGTAAAGAGGGTTTTTATCCTCTTTGTTTACCCATGTGGATGAACGGAGGAAAAAAAATTAACAATGGAGGAAAAAAAAGTTAACAGGTCAAGGAGGAAAGAGAGGGAAAGGAATATTAACTATGCAAAAAATAATAAATAAATTAAGAAAAAATGGAGGAAGCCGCAAGGTCATGGCTCGCAACTCTAAACCCGTGTAGATGTCGCTCAATGAGCAAAATAGTAAATTCCGCTCATGTCGATCTTTAGACTAATTAAAAGGTAAACCATTATGATGAAACGATAATAATTTTTAAATAAAGAAAAGAAATACTTAAAAGTGAAAAACATTGAGTTTAGCCTTGTACCAAAGTACTTGATCACCTACAGGAGGACGTGATAGCGAGGGGTCACCCGCGGTCAGTATTTATTTATGCAAGGGTGCTATATTATTGTATACGATCGGCGAATGCTTTTAGCTTGTATATGATAAAATGTTATTACACTCTAAGTTCACTTCTTAATGAATTTATTAGTAGTTGATTTATCAAATTTATATCATTGGTGACATTTATATAGTGATTAAATAATAAAAATTGAAAATATCTTAATTGGTGATAAAATATGATGATATCATCAGAGTAATAGCAGTAACTCGATAAACAACCGAAACAAAATAGTAGTTGATTGAAAATAAATTTATATAGCTATATATATAATAAACTAAAGAACTGAAAGAAGAATTTAAAGTTGTAATATGAAATGGTGGCTTACTTTATTTTCTTGACCTCTTAATCAAAATTAAATTGAACATCTTTCCTAATTACCCACTTAATAAAATTATATTTACTTCCCTGTTTTCCTTAGCCTCCAATTTTGTAAGCGAAGACACCCTTTTGATATCATAGTTGATTTCAGCTAGTATATAGAGTTGTTTACAAAGATATATAGTTGGTGTATTTACTTTTATTGTATTTGTAGAAAAAAATATATAAATAAATATATAAAGTTTGTTGAATTTGTTGGTTATGCTGAGTTTAAATTTTGGAATAGGCCATTTAAATTTCAGAATAGTTCCATTTAAATTTGGAAAAGGCAAGCTGTTCGGTAATTTCAAAAACTTGGAAATTCCCTATCATAATTGCATTTCCTAGAGTTAAGTAAAATTGTCAAAAGATAGTAAAGGTTATTCATACCTTAAAAGATAAAAAAAAAAACAATTTTGTCCTCGATTTTATGCAGATAGCTCACAGTGAATTCATGTATCCACTAACTAATACTGTTAAAAAATCTTACTTTCCGAGCGATTTGTGATGCAGAATCAACCCCATTCCGACACCATCAGCCCCTGCAGAACGAGAGGAAGGGAAACCAGACTCAAGTGGCAAAACACGCCCCGTAGGTCAAATTTTCCACCGCACTGATGGTTTTGCTAAAAATAAACAAATAAATCAATTCAAGAACTTGAATCAAACACCGACCGGGCAAGAAAAGCAGCAAAGGCGATTCCTTTATCGGGGCCCCGCACTCTACGGGGCAGAACCAGCGAGGGGCGCCGCCGTCCGGCTTGTTAATCGCCCTAGCAGCATCGAAGTAGTCCTTGACGCTGACGTCCCCAAACCCATCATCGTAAAGCACCTCCAATCCTCCATTCTGACCTTCGTGCGCCTTATTCTCCGAATCTGAGTGATTGGCACCCACGCGGCCACCGCCCGACTTCCGGCTCGACACTTCCCCCAGACGATTGGCGCTTACCGCCGCACATCGGAGCCGCGGCTTGTGAAGGAGTGACGGAAACGGTAGGAAAGGGAGGACGGGGGATGCGTGTGAAGACAAAGCCATGGACATGGGTGGAGAAAGAAAACAGACACGATGGAGATGGCGATGACAAATGAGAGAGGAAGGCGAAGGCGAAGGCGAAGGCGAAGGCGAAAAGAAAGAGAGCGGTGGATATGAAGAAGTGTCTACGACACTCAAACGTGGAGTGCGACAAAACACGTAGGTGCAAGTCCTCTTCACGCAACACACATCCGATTTTATTAGGATTTTTTAAAGTATTTTCCAAAGTAAAAAATATATATTAAAATAACATTTTATTTTTTATTTTAAAAACATTTTTATTTCAATATTATTCTAATAACTATAACTAAAAGTGTTATAACTATATAATTTTATAGAGTCTTTAACCATAAAAAATAATATCGGTAAAATATAAATTTAAATCTAAATTCAAATTCATGAAAGATATTTATATTTTTATAAAATATTTAATACAATAGAGAGATATGCAACCATAAAAATTAAAAATTGTAATTTATAAAAAATAATATTTAGTAAATAAAATTTAAGTTTTATAAAGTAAAAAAATATCGATAAAGGTAGAAGATACAATTTAAATTTATAAAAAATATGTATATTTAAAAATATATAAAATATGTAAAATAAATAAAAATAATAATCAATACTATTAGATGAGGATAATTTTAAAAAATAAAATAAAATACTCTTTAAAAAATAAAAAAGAACATGTCACATCAGTAACTGATTGAAGTAAGCATTGGGAAGATAATTTGACATATGATGGTAAACAGACGACACCTCGCCTCAACGCCCTGAAGATAATTTGTGAGTCAAATTCAAGTTAGTAGTCAGGTTTCTATCTTCCTTATGTACTAGTCATTGTTCGGACTGGCTAGATTAGCCCTCGTGATTTACCTCCTCTGTGTTGGTCTTGAGACGGATTGACGGGGGCGCTGGGGACGAGCGTTTCGCCTTTTGTGGACTAGAATCTTAAAATATTTATAAAGTGAATAAATATTTATCTTAAAATATTTATTTTTTAATTGGAGTAAGAGTTTATCTTAATACTTTTTTTTAGAGTGGTCTCATAATTTTTTAAAGTGAATAAATTATGAAAATATTTATTTTAATGTAATGATTTTTTATATAAAAGAAATTAAGTATTTAATAAATTATTTTATATTCATTAAAAATTAATCTTAAAATTTGTTGAAATAATTATGTATGTAAATATTAATTATTAGAGTTTTTTAATGACTTATCAAAAGGTATTTTTTTAATGATAGAAAATCCTCTAATAATTGTATGGTTAGAAAGGTGTAGAAAGGTGTGTGTTTTTAATTGTCAAAATAACATTATAAAAAAATTCAAAATAATAGAGCTGCTATGTAGCTGTAATCTAAATTATTCTAAAGTGATACAATTTTAATCAAACTACTTTGAAGATGATAGATGTAATTTTGATCAAAACGGTTGCATCTAATTATATGATTTTCTAAATTGTAAAAAAAAAATACAATAATCTCTCGTGATGAACTTGATCTTTGCTTGGAGTTGAAAGAGTGATCACGAACTAAGATCGAAAAGCTCTTCGCAAAGTTCACGAATCAAATTCCTCTTCTGTTTGAATGTTCACCAAAGCGATTGCTCTCTCTTTCTTCTCTGGTCTCGTCTTCCTCTTATAGCTTGGATGCAGTAATGAGAGTAGAGTAAATGATCTATGTTATCGCACGTAGCAA
>JBBUKS010000002.1:8583814-8595627 GCA_038050645.1 Hedychium gardnerianum | reverse complement strand
TACCTCAACTCACCTGCCAAACATCGGGTCCTCCAGACCTGTTTGGACTTTGCTCAGCATCGGATCGACCTTCCAGGTCTTCCACTTGATTCAATATCAGGTCCCCCAGACCTATCGAATCCTCCTACCAGACGTCAGGTCCTCTTGACCCATCTGGACTTCCTGCCTTGTTTCATGATCTGTCAAGACTTCCTTGCCTAGTATCGAGTCCTCCAGACCTACTAGGGCTTTTAGAGTTGAGATCTTGCACACTGGATTAGTTCATCAGATAACAATAAGGCTTAACTTTAAACCTTTGACAACATCAAAATATAGGTTTGATTTTGGTGCTCCCTGCACCAATATATAATAGTGTTATGAGAATGATGTGCATAATAGTGTTATGAGAATGATGTGATTTCTAGATGTGTGATTTCTAGATTTCTAGGTGTGTGTGGTATAAAATTTTTGATGTGATTTCTAGATGTGTGACTGGCCATATTGTGATGTTTTTAGGTGTGTGACTGGGTCAGAATATGTTGAAACAGTATGGATAGATTTTGAGGAATACTAAGTCAAAACAGTGTGGTTATTTGTTTATGGTCTTCTACTTCTTCCAATGAGTCTCACCTGTAGAGGATCTCCTATTGCAACCCCGACGTCTCGGTGTTGGGGAAGACAACCCCTAATTCCTTAAGACAGTCAACATAGGTCTTACACAATTTTCCTCATACAGTTACTGTTCACCATGAGTTACTTAGATAAGAACTGAGGAGAAAGTATGAACCAACAAAGTATCACTATGTTCTAACTTAGCAAAGGATTTTAAGCTTCCATATTTACAATGTTTAAAGAGCTAATATACGATAGGAAAAATACAATAGAGAGTAATGTATTGAAGAAAATATATTACATGTTGGTTACTGAAAAGAAATTACAAACATAAGGAAATTACAAAACTTACTTACAGACACTTAGTTACACACTAGTTAGAAACCTTGCTTGCTTGAAACTCGGATCTTTGGGGTGAGGCAGCTTCTACTTGAGGTCTTGGGTGGTTTTTATAAAAAGAGAGTGAAGGTGACTGCCTTCGTGAAAAGGACAACTGTAGTTTTCTTCCTAGGGAAGCAAAAGAAATGGAGAAGATAATGATGAATAAAGGTTCATGGAGCATAAAGTAGTGGTAGTGGAGCTGAAAAGTTCCACTAAGTGGTAGTAGAGATGAAAAATTGGTCAGTGCGGGGAGCATAAAGTAGTGGTCGTAGAGATGGAAAGTTCCACTAAGTGGTAGTGGAGCTGAAAAGTTGGTTAGTGTGGGTTATGGGATGGGACCCTAGGGTTCCATTATATTTTATATTTTTTGTTTACTTATTGAATCTAGTGACAGGGTAGAACTATCGCCTTGGGCCTCATTAAAATTGGCTGGTTGGTGGGTGAAACTAGTTGCTTGGGCCTCATTTTGTTGGTCTCTTTGAATTGGATAGTCTCTGGATCTATTAAGAACTGCTCTATAGACTTTGGAGGAGGAATAGGTTGAGCTTGCTCATCTTTTGTTAGGCCATCCTTCTATCTTCTTTTGGTAGTGTTGTAGCAGAGTTGTATGTTGTGTCTTGAAGGAGAAAGGAAAGAATCTAGTACCCATATCTTTGGGTAAGTAACTTTTTTCTGTATAATTTTCTCTGGCTAGGAGGTAGCTATCTAGGTCATCTATTTTATCCCAAGACCATTTGATTCCTTTAGCTGATCTGCTAATAGTGGGAATGCATCCCAATCAAGGTCAAAATAAGAAACATAGTCATCAAATTCTGCTATGGTCTCATTGAGTTCATTAATCTCTATTTTAATGAGATACTTGGCTGGTTCGATCTTCAAATTTATCCATTCAGGAGGAGAACTATTAAAAATACATATGACGTATGTCTTTTCTTCTTCAAGGGCTAAAGAGATGATTTGCCCAAGTTTCTTTGGGAATTTACAGATAGAGTCAAGATCATGCACACATAATTTGTAAAGCAAACCATAATCCATTAAGTGTAATGGAGTAATCATTCCACCTTTAATTATTGGTGGTTCATATGTGTCTAAATTTATGTATACTCTTTGGAAAGAATATATGAGTTGATATTGAAACCCATATTTTTTTGAAGTTTCACAAGTTTGGTTTCTTTTCTAGCACTTTAGCTTTGGGATAAATTCTGCTTCATAGACTATTGTCATGCCTTGAGGTATCTTGTGGTGTAATAGTTTCAATGCTTCACATAATTCGACAAAAATCAGGAAAGTAGATTTTTTTGCAAGACTATGAATGTAGGTGACTACTTCTTCTAGAATAGTAGTAGGAGACCTAATAAGATTTTTCTGATGCTCTTTGTGCTGAAGTAGCTTCTGCTATGGTTTTTAGCTGGGCCAGAGTTACATAGTTGGGCCTATGGATCATTTTTTATGTAGTGTTGGAGCTTTCCGATTTTATGGCGATTGCCTAAGCATAAGTTTTTTCTGATTGGCCTGTTTCTTCAGGCTTTCTCCCTCCTATTTTGAGTAGAGTGTTGACAAAGAAGTTAGTCCCAATTACTGTTCTGGCTGAGGTAAAGACTTCTTTTAATGAATAGAAGACTTTAAAAGAAGGATGTTCACATTCTTGGATTGCAATAATTACTTCTTCTCAATCATGATATACTCCCGCTTGAGTGCCAGAATATACTATGTAACAAGAAAACTTCTTTCCTGCTGTTTTTTGTATTGTTGTTTGGAAGTAATTTGCCAAAGCGTTGATAATTGCTATCTTGTAATTAGTACTTCCTGGGATGGTTGGAATGCCCAATATGTTGTTAAGTATACATGTTTGTATGTGATCAAGTTTTTCTCTTGTTAAGAAGTGGAATTGTTCCTCATATTGAGTGAACTGTTGAAGTTCTTGGTTGCCAAACCTCATGATTTTCATGGCAAAAGTTTTTACTTTCTTTTGCTTATCCATACCTATAAAAATTGTGATGTCAATGTAAAAGTCTAGATAGTGTATATGCTAGGGAATTATTCTTCCCTTAATATGTTCCCATTGAATGGTTAACCCTTTGTTGATATTAGTATTTGTAAATTTTAACCATCTTTTTGTGCTAAGTCCTTTTTGTAATTCTTTTGTTTGTTGGCTATATTTAACTATAGCCTCACAATTCGTTCTAATTGTAATTTCTTGTTTGCTACAGATAAAAAGTTGAAAAACATCTAGACAATAAATAACAGCTACAATTTCATAATCTAGAGAGGTTAAATGATCTTTTCCCTTATATTGTCCAGAAGCATATATGCATAGTGCTTCTATAGTTTTTGGTTCATATTTAGAAGGTTTTCTATATAGAACTCTTCCTCATCCTGTTTCACAGCCGTCTATTTCTATAATCAAATAATTAGAGTCAAGTGGTAATGTTAGAACTGCAATTTTCTTAATTAGTTCCTTAATTTGTTTAACTAAAGCCAGGTCTTGTTGGTTAAAGTATTTTTATCTAATTAAGGATGTTGGAACCTTAACTAAAGCCAGGTCCACTAATTTTTCATATATCTTTCAGGTATTGTATGATATAGTTTAATAAACCTATAAAAGATCCAAGTGTCTTAGTGTCTTCCATTTTATCAGGAAAGTTAAATTTTTTTGAAGTAATATGAGGTTGTAGAGAAATTTTTCCTTTTCCAATTTCTGCTCCCAAAAATCTATGTATTTAACAGCAAGTTTCATTTTTCTCCTAGAGATGATTAATCCATGTGTTTCGAATATATTGAATACTAGATGTAAATGTGCATAATGTTCTTCTTTTGTTTTGGAAAAAAACTAAAACATCATCTATGTAGACACATGTACACCTTGCTAAGTTTCTAAAAATATTATTCATTTTTCTTTGAAAGATTTGTGGTGCTACTTTTAAACCAAATGACATAACTAGCCATTCAAAGTGTCCTTCTGGACAAGAAAAGATAATCCATTCTACTTACTCTAGATGCATCTTGACTTGCCAGAATCCAGATTTCATATCGAATTTAGAATACCATTTTGAATCTTGTATTTTATTAATTAATTGATCTTTGTTTGGAATCTTATAACCATCTTCTTGACAATTATCATTGAGTTGTTTGTAATTAAATATCATTCTGGATTGTCCTCTTTTTTGTTCAGCCCCTTTATTTACTATGAAGGTTGGGCTTCAATGTCGTGAGGTTGACCTTTGGATGACTCCAAGTTTTAGTAGTTGTTGAATATGAGTTTTACATTCTTCTATTTCCCAATTAGTGTATCTTAAATCTTGTACTTTTATAGTCAGATCAAAGTTTATAATTGTTAGTTTGCAATATATCTTATCTCTTTCCCAATATTTAGTGGGATTGTCCTCTTTTTTTGACCGCCCAAACCTTCTGACTTAGCCCACTACGTCTAAGTCCACCTATGGTTGAGTCTACCCTCATCCCGAATATAGGTCACTCAACTCATCTCACTAACTTACCTTGCATATGCTTCCTCTGAGCTTCTCGTGCCTTGGATGATTACTCCCCATGTCATTCTTCTTACTCCACTAGAGTACTCTATTAGTGTTGGAAGCACTAGCTAATCAAACTTGTGTTTTGATATTAGCAAAGATTCAAAGTTAAGCTTGTTATGTAATAAGATTGACTGAGTGTGCAGGTAACTCAACCAGAAAGTCTTAAGTGATCTTAGGCAAGATACAAGTCCTAGTTGAGGCTAGATAAAGAAGTCCTGGTCAAGTGGACTGGGCAAGGAAGTTCTGGTTAGGTGGATTGGGCAAGGAAGTCCTGGTTAAGGAAGTCCTAGTCAAGGAGACTAGACAAAAGTCTTGGCAGATTGAGGACGTCGGGAAGAAGTCCTAGGGGTCGAGGACACTAGGCGGAAAACCATGGAGATTGAGGACATTAGACAGAAGTCTAAATGGGTCGAGGACCAAACGTCTAGCAGGAAATCCCAAAGGTTAAGATTGGATGTTAAGCAAAAGTTCAAACATTTCTAGAGGATCAGATATTTGGCAAACAGGTAAACTTTTTTGAGAAGAGTGGGTGAGGATGCGTTTCTTGAGAGAAAATAGTAGGCGTCGGTCTAACCTAGAATTTCATTGGAAACTCAAAAGTCAAGACTAAGATAGTCCAAATTGAACTAACTCTTTTATGCTAAATATTCTATATATTGGTTTGTGCTAACTCTGTGTTGCAGGAGTTAAAATCTGGAAGCCACTAATCAAGGTGCCTGGAAGCACCTTGAGAGGATTCAGGCGCCTCAATGGTATTGAAGCATTTTGAACCCAAATCAATGATAGGATGAGGTAGCAACAACGGATTGTCTAACACACATCAACATCCAGGCACCTCATAGGATTTGACGCGCCTAGATCAAGATAAGAGTTGCTGGATAGAGCTTCATCGAGGTCAGCTTCAATCCAAGTACTTCAAAGGGATTGAGGCGCCTGGATCAGCCTATATAGGCATCGTCGACCAACAACCATGGACAATAACTTTCTATGCTCAAACAACTTCCGCACTGCTATGAAATTCTGCTACGATGCCGAAATGCTACTCCAACAACAATGCTCAAGCTACTACACATTTATGTTGTTGGTATAATTGTTTTTAATTCACTTGTACTTTGTATTCCGATTCTTTTGTAATCATCGAGTTCTTAGTGTATTGCCCAATGAAAGCACTCAAAGGGTGTATGCCTTGAACTAGCAGTCATCAGGCTGTGAACCAAGTAAAAAAGAAATGTGTTAGCTTGTTTTTCTTTTTTTTAATCCCACTGCGTATACTTGAGTTTTTTGAAAAATGTGAAAAAGCCACGAGTGCTATTCACCCCCTTTAGCGCTTCTCCAATCCTACATACTCTTCCACAACTTTACGTCCCTCGGATACACCAAGCTCGTCAGCTCCCTTCCCGTGTCATCCTTCTCGCTCGCTCACATTTTCTGCCAAGGTCTCGCTATCTCCGATGCTCTTCATCCTTTCCGGTTCCTCAAGTGTTCCATACCACCCTTCACCGTACTTCATCGGATCCTAAGCCACCAGGTACTTATGTGTTTTTCTAAGTCCTACACATTTAGACACACATATCAGTAATAAAATAAGGTCTAACTTAAACTTGTTTGATAACATATCAAAATAATCATGACCAAAACTACTTGGGGTTTAGAGATCTCCCCCTTAACCACTTAACCACTTGAGGTACTAACATCGTGTCCCTTCACCTCCTTGCTCCCATCTTGCATCTTCTATCACTCCTTTAAAATTGGGCCTTGAGGGCTAACCATCCATCTTAAGCACACAACCTCTGGCTTCTACTCCTTCTATCCCCTCGGGCAGGGTGTCCGCCTCGAGGTCAGCTACTCTTGCAAATGTTGTCGCCACCAATCCCATAATGCTTGTGGACAATCGGGGTCCTAAGTTTGCGTCAATGATCACTAAGGACAAGGCCTCCCTTCAGACACTAGATTGGGTTCCTCTAGTGGAGTACATCATGAAAGACTTCAATATGGTAAGTGTTTGGGTCAGCCCTATTGTTTTAATCCTACTCTAACCTCCTTTGTTGTAGGCTTTAGCATCTTGGTGTTGGGAGCGCAACATTTAACCCAAGATTTTAATGTATGACTAAGGTTAAAATTAGGTTTATTGAGATCTAATGAATTGTTGTCAAGTGTGCAGGAGTAGGTTTCTTGATAAGAGGAAAAGTCCTAGCAAGTGAAGCTAGGCAGTGAAAAAGTCCTAGCGAGTGAATCTAGGCACTCAAAAAGTTCAAGTGAGTGAAGCTAGGTAGTGGAAAAGTCCTAGTGAGAGAAGTTAGGTAGATGAAGTCCTGATTGAGAATTAGGCAGCAGCAAAGTCTTGATTGGGAACCAAGCAAACAAGTCCAAGTGTGTAGAATCAATTGGGAGCTAATTGCTTGGCGAACAAGAATCAGCTCAGAGATGATTGCTTGGAAAATAAGTCCAAGTGTGTGTAGTGTGGAATCAATTGAGAGCTGATTGCTTGGCAAACAAAGTTCAAGTGGAAGTAGCTTAGAGCTATGACTTGGCAACCCAAATTAGATGGGTCAAAATATAGTCAGATAAGTGCAAGTAACTTTAAAGACTCTATCCTACTCATTACATGTAACAACTATAGGGAAGCAAAGTTTGATAGTTTCAGACGATCGAAAGAAGTTTGGGGCGATTGGCTAGTGATAACTCTCGACGGGTGAAATCGGAGGGTCTAGGCGACCATAGCTGGGTCGAGGCGATCGGAGCGTACAGGCGATCATAGAAGCTTTTAGGTGACCGGGAGATGAGGTTATCAACAACCCGAGCGAGTTTAGTCAAGATCAGACTTGACTGCTCTATAGGCGACTGGAGGGCTTTCAGTCGACCGGGTAGCTCAGTTAACATTATCTACTAGATAGAAGTTGTAGCCACATTAGCATGAATACAAGTGATCGGAGAACCTCCAGTTGACCAAGAGAGTACTATAAAAGGAGGTTCGAGGCAGAGCTTGAAATATACCCATTAACGATCACTCTTCTCTGTTCTCGTGCTCTAGTGCTCTCGTGCTTTTTGTGCTACGACACGGTGCGACACTACGCTTTAGTTCTGGTCGACAACACATAGAGTAATTTTTCATTTATGTTGTGTTGTCATATTTTGTTATTGTGCATAATTTTTAGATTCTTTTTTTGCAAGGTTTCTCCACCCAGAAGAAATTTAGAAATAAGAATCATATTTTTTTTATTGCTACGTGTGTCTATTCTCTGCCTTGATTTAACTATGCTTGACTTACATTTCTGATTTAACTGATAAACTGTTAGATTGATATTTATTTTCTTTGTGCTATTACTCTATTTATTTGTTATTTTTTAATTATTAGTTTGTAAAATTTGTAATACTATTCACCTCTCTCTAGCGTCGAGTTTGATCCTATAATTTAGTATCAGAGTGGGTTGAGATGATAGTACACTAAAATTTTCTAGATAGGTGCATGTCTAGGTTGGGTAAGGAGTACTTTACCTGGTGCATCTAGTTAAGTGGAACTAACCGAAGCTACCTCATCTCACTCTAAACCAGTTAGACCAAGGTGTTGTATTAAAATTGACTTAGCGCTAGATTCTTAAGTTAGTTTTGTCTTAGAAGGTGGTCATTATTCCGATACTCAAGAAGGCTCCTATGTCTCACCACTATCTAGAAGTTAACTTTGGAAACTCTTGCTCAATTAGCCCAAAGAAAAACCTAAATCTAACATAAAACAAACTTTGTGCTTTGAGTTGGAACAAAAAAATCAAATTATTTAATAATCTGATCCTAGCCCAAACTAAAATACAACTCTAACTACAACCAAACCCAAACCAAATCAAATCAATACCCTGTCCTATACCTTAATACAACTTAAACAAATTTTTATTTCAAAAATGTCTTTGCAAGAAGGATTCAGCACAACCCACTCGCCGCTCTTCAATGACAAAAACATTGTCTATTGGAAGAGTAGAATGGAATACTATCTCATGAATGAGATAAAAAACTATCTAATAGTAAAGAAAGGCTTTGAACTGCCTACAAATGATAATGGCCAACTAGTCCCCTACAACAACTGGACAAGTGAAAATAAAAGAAATGTTCCGCTAATGCTAGAGCCACAACTACACTACAGTGCGGGCTAACTCAGGAACAACTGACTAAAGTTAGACCTTTCAGCAGTGCTAAGCAACTCTGAGAAAAACTAAATGAATCAGATGAAGGCTCAGCTGACTCATAAACTGCTAAAAAGAATTTTCTTTTGAGCCAGCTTTAAAATATCCAAATTAACTAAGGTGAAATGATAAGTCAGCTTCATAGACGCTTTAAAGAAATCATAAATGACATCCATGCAATCGGCGAACAAGTTAAAAATCGTGACTTGATCAGGTACACATTTAAGTCTTTTCCTAGGACCACCTTGTGAGCATCAATGGTTAATGCTTATAAAGTATCCAAGGATCTTTCTGTCATTAAATTAGATGAATTCTTTTGTTATTTTGAACTTCATGAGCAGATTAATCATTATCAAAAGGAGAAGGGTATAACTTTGATTACAAGTAAATCCAAGATAAAATCCAAACCAAAAGAAGTGACTGAATCAGAATCCGAGTGTGAATCAACAACTGACGAAGATGACCTATCTTCAAAAGTCGCACACCTGGTCAAAAGGATGTTCCGATGGAAGAAATTCACTCGGAGATTCGTGAAGAAAGAGATCTCGAACAAAGACCTAGCCAACGTCCGATTCTTCGAATGCAATAAGAAGGGACATTTTAAAACCGGCTATCCACTATTAAAGAAGAAAGAAAAAGAGCATGAAAAGAGAAAGAAGAAAAAGAAGGCACTGAAAGCAACCTAGGATGAGTCATCATCGGAATTTGAATCAGACTCAAATCATGACGACAATCCAAGAAGCATCAAGCTCAGAGTTTGAATCAGACTACAACTCAGCATCAAATTCAAGTCAAGTTAGCGACCCAGATGAGTCAGTTGACGAGATAACAAATCCTTTAACTGAGAAGTTATATGCTACTGTTGCTTATTTGACTAAGACTCTAGTTAAATACAAGTCTAAAGTTAAGACTTTACTTAATGAGCTCAAAGACCTTAAGGAAAAGGCTAACATAGACTCATTGACTCAGGCTATTCAAGTTGGAACCTTAACTCAAGTGTCAAAGCTTGAGGAAGAGAATTCTAAACTGAAAATTTAAGTTAGTAAGTTAAAGTTATCATTGAGCAAGTTCACATATGGGTCCAAGTATTTAAACATGATGATTGGATCTAGATGAGCTCCATACAACAAGACTGGACTTGGATTTAACTCAGATCAAAATTATGTTTCTTCCCTTACCTTAGTCAAAAGACATGCTAAAAATAAGATGGCTTGGGTTCCTAGGTCCTAATTAGTTATTCAAGTAGGAAATAAATATTTCTAGGTACCTAAACAACATATACATGTGATAAATGCTAATATTTTCTATGTTAATCCAATTGCTAAATTGAAATATGTTATAACTCCAACTTAGGGGGAGCTATCTCTTAGATATCTTAGACTAGGATTGACTCAGATTATGCTCACATCTAATTTTCCAAAATTAAATATTTTTCAAATCATGTTTGCATTATTATTTTCAAAATTAAATATTTTTTAACTTGCTTTATTATTCCTTGCTTTATTCATATTTATTGTAAAATAGATTTAGCCTAAGCCTTATCGTAGACTGCATGCACATATAGATCTAGGAACCCAACATCTCACAAACACCTAAGGAATAACTTGTTTGTGTTAATGAAACATAGCAGACATATTCATAAAGCCCTTGATAGAAGACGAATTTAGCACACTCAGAAGACGACTTGGCTTGTGCAAGATATACTAGCCTCTGATTTGAGTTGACTTTATTTATTTTGTTTATGTTGATTAGTGCTTGACTTTATTTCGACTTGTAGTTGACTTTATCTTTGACTTATGGTTAATTTGCTCTATTATCTGTCTTAATTTTTGCATGTTATCTGTGACTTGATCATATGATTATCCCACTTGTCTTATTTGACAAATATTATTTCTGTCCCTTTTACAATTTAACCCATTTTTGATATATGAAAAAGGGGGAGAGAAATTAAATTCAGGGGGAGTTAAAATTTATATTTGTATATTCATGTATGATTGCATCTAATCTTATTTTCTTTTTCATACATTGAATATAAATCTCAATCATTTCTTAATTATGATTTTACTAACTTTAACTTAGTTTTTATACTATTAAAAGGGGGAGATTGTTGATGCTGGGAGCACAACATTTAACCTAGGGTTTTGATGTATGACTAAGGTTAAAGTTAGGTTTGTTGAGATCTAACAAATTGCTGTCAAGTGTGTAGGAGTAGGTTTTTTGACAGGAGGAAAAGTCCTAGCGAGTGAAGCTATGCACTGGAAAAGTCCTAGCGAGTGAAGCTAGGTAGTGGAAAAGTCTTGGTAAGTAAAGCCAAGTAGATGAAGTCCTAATTAGGAATTAGGCAGGAGCAAAGTTTTGGTTGGGAACCAAGCAAACAAGTCCAAGTGTGTAGAATCAACTAAGAGTTGATTGCTTTACAAACAAGTCCAAGTGTGGAATCAGCTGGGAGTTGATTGCTTGACAAACAAGTTTAAGTATGTGAAATCAGTTGAGAGCTTATTACTTGGCAAATAAGTCCATGTGTGTGGAATCAGCTAAGAGTTAATTGCTGGCAAACAAGTCCAAGAGTTTGGAATCAGCTAGGAGTTGATTGCTTGACAAATAAAGTCCAAGTGGAAGCAGCGAGGAGCGATGGCTTGGCAACCCAAATTAGATGGGTCAAAATATACTCAAGTAAGTGTGAGTAACTTTAAATTCTATATCCTACTCATTAGCGTAATAACTGCAAAAAAGCAAAGTTTGATAGTTTCAGACGACCGGAAGGAGTCTAGGGCCACTAGCTAGATATAACTCTTGGCAGGTGAAGTCGAAGGGTCCTAGCGACCATAGCAGGGTCGAGGCGACCAGAGTGTACAGGCGACCATATAAGTTTTCAGGCGACCGAGAGATGAGGTTATTAGCAACCCGAGTGAGTCGGGTCAAGATCAGATTTGACCCCTCTACAAGTGACGAGAGGGCTTCCAATCGACTGGTTAGCTCAGGTAATGTTATCTACCGGATAGAAGTTGCAACCACATCAGCATGAATATAGGCGACCGAAGAACCTTCAATCAATTGGGAGAGTACTATAAAAGGAGGTTCAAGGTAGAGCTTCCACAAGCAACCCGAATTCACAATCATTCTTCTCTATTCTCGT
>JBBUKS010000002.1:8552926-8564214 GCA_038050645.1 Hedychium gardnerianum | reverse complement strand
ATATCATAGTTTTGTGCCGAGGTTTCGGTCCTAGACCAGAACAACGTCCCGTGCCGATAGAATTTTGGTATTTTTTAAAATATAAAACATATTAACTAAAAATAAAAAATTTAATCTAAATATTTAAAAATAAAAATATTTTTTTAAAAATATATATATATTAAATTAATGGGATAATTTTATTCGGTTTTAATTATACCTCTTTAAATTATCTCAATCGGTGTTGCGTCGCCGGATCCGCGCGACACCTCTTGACTTCGAACGCGTCGGCACCTTGTGTTGGTGCCGGTCCGCCACCGGAACGAGATGTTTCGCCCGATATGGGCGAAATGGCTCGAGATTTCTAAAAAATGATATATTTATATATGACCTATAATAAAACTTGGTTATATTACCCCGAATCCCTAATGCCATGATTTCTCAATTGCGACTTGACTTTGTGATTGTTGGCAGCTGCCCCTCCCACCCCCAATCATTTTTTCCTACATGATTTGTTGGTGCACCATCCACCTCTAGTCGTTGCTGCTCCAGAGCCCAACACCTCCATGCCATCACATGCTGCCGTCGGTAGTCCTCACTAATTGACACTTGTTGCCACTACCTAGTGTTATCTCCTTAAACTTCTCAATTTATAACCCAATCCCTTTCCATCAAAAGAAGAAATTAGACCCAATTCCTTTTGTCCCATCCTGTTCTAGCCACGAGCATGCATGTTAGCCAACATCACGTAACCGACCATGGGAATAACACCACAAGATATGGGCAACATGGCATAATTTACAAGCACTGATGAGTTTCAATGTTGGTGTTTTCAAGCAGCACGGCTCAACACCTAAAACCATGCATGAAACCTAAAGTTGTATAACATGCTAAAACAAACTAATTGATTGGTAGAGCAAATTCTAAAGCATTCTGGTGATAAAAAGAAATGTAAAAGTGCAAAGTGGATAATTATGTTGTTTAGTAACAGAAAGACAGATGAATAATAATGTTTCGATGTGAAAGAGGGGATAACTTAAAAGAGTATTGGTGAGAGCTGACCTAGAAGTGACAGTTTAAAAACTAAGCTAGTGTTAAAGTTGAGAACAGTTAAGAGGATAGTTAGATTAAAATATCTATTTCGTCATTCAGACTGCTCAATCAATGGGACAATGTCATCAGCAATGAAATGATTAGACAAACATGATAGTATAGTCAGATAAAATTCAGCTTGTGATTATCAAGGAGAGAACCACCATGAATGTACAGAAACAAAGTGCTAAAGAAAAGACAGTATTTAGGTAATAAGAAGTGATTGGCATACGCTGCCTTTTACTGCAA
Organism: Hedychium gardnerianum; assembly: GCA_038050645.1. NCBI lineage: Eukaryota > Viridiplantae > Streptophyta > Magnoliopsida > Zingiberales > Zingiberaceae > Hedychium > Hedychium gardnerianum. The sequence continues at coordinate 8,562,894 of JBBUKS010000002.1, read as the reverse complement.
CATCCAGATCTGCATCATCAAACACAATGCAAGGTGCATTCCCACCTAGTTCCAATGATATCTGAATGAAGAATAACAAATTCAAGATAATTATAACCATGTGTCTACATATAGAGAACAAGTAGAATAGTTGGACTAAAATATTGAACCAATATCAGTAAAACAAGAAACTAAGGGCTTAGCGAACAATACAAATGTGAAATATTCCATATGGTTTATGTGCCCTTTCTCAGGTTAATTTCTATGGTATTCAATAATCATGGAAGTAACTTGCAATGGCTGACTTATGGTTTTTGAGTCCTACTTTTGTGCATAGATAAATATATACCTTCTTAACAGTACTCGCTGATCCTGCCATAAGTTTCTTTCCAATAGCTGTTGATCCAGTGAAGGTGATCTTCCTGACCTACATGATAGTAAACGCTAGCATGGATGGTTTGCTCAAAGAAAATAAATTCATGGAAACATGAAATAATAGGCAAATACCAGTGTGCTTTCAAGTAGAGAATCACCAATATCTGGAGCATTTCCAAAAACAATGTTCAGTGCACCCTGAATAATGGGAAAGGGGAAAAAAGACATCAGAACAATGTAAATGTATATCTCCATTATTTCTCTTTCTACTTTCTCCCCTCTTTCACTTTGTTATTTCCCGCTCATACAAATGTTGGACAAGACAGAGCAAAATGGCTTGGTCCATATGCCAGTTAATGGTCAAACCTGTATATAGCTGTCAGTATGGCCAGACCCCACTGATGGACCATGGTTATAAACACTATTTTAATCCAGTCAATTTCTCAATTTTAAACCCATCCACAATCAAAATCGTCAACTTTTTACAGCATAATTACATTCAAAAGTAGATCCTAAGAATAAAAAAAAAGACAAATAACAAGAGACTTACTGGTGAAATGCCAGCTTGAAGAGCAAGCTCAGCTGCAGCTAATGCAGTTAAGGGTGTATATTCTGACGGCTTGACAACAGCGGTGCAGCCACAAGCTAATGCCGGCCCAACCTGGCATACCACTAAGGCATCATTCTCCATTATAATTGTAAACAGATTTTCCATGTCAAGAAGACAATCTAATTGCCAGCATTACCTTACGGGTAATCATGGCCAAAGGAAAGTTCCAAGGAGTTATTGCTCCAACTACTCCAACAGGCTGCATGAGACACCAAATCTCAGTTAACAACTAATCATGATCTCTTAAAAGAAATCTTTGTTTTCTACATGAAAAAATCAATAGTGTTCTAGATGCAACTCGCAGATGGATTATCACAAGATCCTAAGGGAATAGTTAGAAATAATGGCAGATGATACCATGACTTTAGCTAACGATTGGTATTGGTCGGCATAGCTGAAATGTTCAGTTCCTAAAGCCAACTAAAAACAATACCATTTAAACAAAGAGGAGTTACCGCCTTGTTGAAATAGAGAGATTGTACCAACCGAGACAGAACCTATCTTGGCCTGTGCTATCCAAAACTAGCCAAGAGAGAAAGATTGTCTTTACTTGGCTCATCTTTGATTCCATTGGCCGGTAGTTAACCAAGATATATTAATAAGCATGTGGAGAAACCAATTCTTATACCAGATGTCTTAAAAGCATTATTTAGTTTGGGTCTAGAAAAATTATAGGGTTGATCAATAATTATGGTATCATACTAATATTCGACACCCCTTAACATGTTATAAAACACATCAATATGAATTGAAATAGTATTTGTTAGTATATAGTTGTGTTCTCCTTATTCTTCTTTTTCGTTGCCTTCCACCTTCCCCATCTAATTCTCCACAAACACCATAAATTAAATCATTAATACGGTACCAAAACAATATCGTTCTAGTCAAAAACTAAAATTCCGACACAATTCGAGATTTTGAGTCTTGGAGTCTACCATACTTTACATTATGCAATTTATAGTATTGTCATGCTTAGATTATTGAAAAGTTACAATCCCATTGTTTAGCAACACTTAAAGAATATTTTATTCTTTGAAGTTGCTTGTCATGCATAATTATATCTGCCCCCATGTTTTCTTAATGTCATGCTTTAAGGGGAGTATTGCTTAATTTATATGCATGATAGGATGTATTTTATTATTTTTACATGCCTTGATCACTATATGAGGATGGGTAGGATAAGAAATGAGAATTAGAGAGAAAGTTGGGGTTGCGCCTATTGAGGGAAAACTCCAAAAGACGCGTTTAAGATGGTATGAACATGTAAAAAGGGAGATTGTTGGAAAACAATGTACCCAAGTGGTTAGGTTCGACCTGGTTGGTTGTTTTGATGTGTTTGAAAAAGGATTTAAGTCTGACCCGCGTTTCTAATGTGTTAAACAAGTGTGCAAGGATTTAGAATAATAAACATAGAAGCTGACATTATTGTTATTATTTTTTTTATAGTTTGTCTTCATATAAGATAATCTCAAAATCATAGCATCTCCAGATGAAAAGCAAGCATTGATGTTAACTATATAGTCGTCTAATTTTTTTCTTCTTCATATCTTTCCTCCTTCGGCCTCCAATTTACTACCGACACCATACATTGAAACATTGACATGGTACTAAAACAATATAGTTCCGGTTAAAGACTTAACTAAAATACCGACACATCTCGAGATTTCGAACCTTGGTCATCCTAGCATGATTTTAACTCAAAATCTCAAATCCTATATCAATTACTTAGACTTCTTGAAAGATGGGAGTGTTTACGAAATATATCCACTAATATAGATTTTTGTGGCTTCCTCCACTTAGCATTTGAACAACAACAAACTTACAATTCTAAATGTAGCATTGCCATGTTCCTGTGTCAATAGCATACAGAGCCAATGTGGCAGACTTCAACAAGGCTGAACCTGACCACATGGCGCTTCTAGCAAGCCCTCAGCCATTTTCTACACCTAAGTCTGCTATCATTAAGTACCATTTAGCATGGATGCATTCCTTAAATGGTTATGTATGAAAGACGTTTTAGCATAACACTGCATAACATCTATCAGGACTATAAAGAGAAATGGATTATACTTCACATAGAATACCCAGTATAAGATTCCTATTTGGACTCAAATTTTGGCTAATTGCTCAGCAAGAAACCATCATCTGTGGTCTTGATTCACAGAGTGATGGCAGGTTTTTGGCATATCCAATAGGATACTCACACTAGTACGTCTAGCAAATGTCATAGGATTAGAATTTTATATGCACAAATATGGTTCACTAAGTTTTTAGGAGGTTCCAGAATGCTGGATTGAATGGTGTTTGCCTTTTCTCTTGTTATAAACTTTGATAATCAACTCAAATGCTTATATGCTCAGAGTATTAGAAATATCAAAAGCATTTGACATGATTATAATGCACAATAAGGAAAGGAACACAAACAATTCTGATATTTTGACACAAACAATTTGAGGTATTTCCTGAGAAGAAAGGTTGATGGATAAGCTATATGAAAATTAAACATATCTACTTGGCAATCAAGTATTGCCTGTTTTAAAACTAACAAGCGGCGGTCATCAATTGTAGGAGGAATTATGTCACCATAGACCCTTTTAGCTTCCTCGGCAAAAAATTCAATGAATGAGGCCCCATAGTTAACCTGCAAAATAATTTTAATTAGAAATTATTTATTATGGACATACATCAGCAAAGTACAGAGAAGCTATCTTGGGAGGAAGTATTGCAGGAATCATTTAGATACCTCACCAAGTGACTCCTTTAAAGGTTTTCCTTGTTCCAATGTTATTAGTAGTGCGAGATCTTCTTTATGAGAAATGATTAAATCATACCTTCACAAAAATTTAAGGATAGAGTGAGATATACATGCAACATGTCATCAAGATGTCAAGTAAAATGAAGATTATAGTAAGAAGTTAAACTAGAGTTAGTGGAAAGAAGAAAAAAGGTTTACAAGGGAATGATAGACATGAGGAAAATGAGCATGAAGGTAACTGTATTATCAAGGTATTTTCCCCACATCTGAAAGAAAAAAAACAGCTCCAATTGCCTGCAGCATGAATGACAGAAATGGAACCACTGCTCTTTCTATAGTAAGCAACTACAATTAGCAAAACTGATATCCTTGAACTGTGATTGAATGGATCTCAAGAAATAAGAAGAGAAGGAGCTTACTTGTTGCAAACTGATTTTTGTTTTTCTTTTATAATTGAAATCATGATGTTTAACATACAAGAAATTTCTTCAAAAGCAAGAAATTCAACAACAGAGAAGAACCGATGTTACATATTGGAGGTGCAGAAAGAGAATTAAGTGTCGTGACTAGGGAAAAAGGAACAGCATTGTTGAAATGCCCTAAAATAAACAGGGTTTACAGTTTGATTTCTTGGTGCTAATGGCTAATAGGATCCAATAATCTCTTATCACCAAGCTATATTAATTTCTTTGCTTTTCTGCTAAGGGTTGACTCGATTAGAATGTAAACCATTCCTTGTTGTGCTAAGTTAGGTAGTGTTTACTTTTGTGAATTGGGGTATGCTAGGGAACCTTGGCTGGAATTTGATGGATGAAGAACCTTTAACTTTCTTTATTTTTAGTTCCTTGTTTTGCTTCTAAAATCATTGGGGCTTATGTTATTTGCATTGTTCATACATGCATAATTTGTATGCTATTTTCTACTATCTTGCTTAGCATTACAAGTTTTCCTTGCAGCTATCGTTGCTACTAATACAAGCCTAACTATATTGCTCCTTGTTTAGAAAATACAGATTGCTCCATCACACATTCACTTGCTTATGAATTACTACACTTGGTACTATGAAATTTCAATTTCTGCTATTATACCATGTCATATGCATTGGTTAAGAATTAAGATAATGTTAAGTTAATTATGTCGTTCCTTGCTTAGGCACACTTAATTGGCTAGTTAAGTTTAAACCTGAAATATTAAAGCCTTTTTTTACTTTAAACATTTTGCAAGCCCACTAACTTTGTCACAGGTATTTGCTTATTACTAGTCAAGGTTTAAAATCTCAATCTGTGTTTTGGTCTTTGATGGGAAGATATGCTTTGAATACCTCATTAAGTCATGCCAATATGCTTTGAATGCCTCATTATTTAATTGAATTATTAATAATAACATAATTAATTTTACTTAATATGCATAATTTTTAATTAATTTTTTATTATAATTAAATTTTTAGTTAATAATTAATTATATTGTTAATATATGTTTGTTCTATTGTTTATCTTTGTTGATTAGTTTGATCATCTCAGTTTTTACAATTAAAAATATTTGTATTCTTTAGTTTTAACAGTCATATTTTTTTGTTGCATAATAATTCACACTTATAATTTATTCAATTTGAGGTAAATGAGACTTTCTATAGTGCTCTATAAATTTAAGCATGTTTGTCTTTTAAATTCTGCAAAATTAGAGCATTTTCATATTTGAAAGCCCGAGTCTGAGAAGCTTTCATTGTTAATGATATAATCTTGTTTGAAATAAATTGATATTTTTATAATTTTTTTAAAAAATTAAAATTTATTTAAATGCAGTGAAATAATTTAAAATTATATCATTTAATTTTAATTTGATTTTATTCTTCCACAACTATAATTATTAGGTGGATGAAACATAAAGAGATTTTAAATTTTAAGATGTAAAACATTATATTTAAATTTCTAAAAATTAAATATATGAAACTTGATTTGAGCTTGACTCAATTAAATTGGAAAAGTTTAGGTTCAAGATTTTTCAATAAAATCATATTCAAATTTGAAAATAGAGTTTCTTTCAAAAAATAATTGTATCCAAATTAAAAATTAATAAAAAATAAATAATTTCTAAATTTAATTAAATAATTTTTCATTTAATCAAAGTTCATGTTGACCCCTAGATATTTATTGGCGCTAGAAGTAAAGCTGAGAAAAGACATAAAGGAGGATAAGAAACTTGGCACTTAATCAAAGCAACATGTTAAACCCTAGTTATTTCTTATTGCTTGGTCGCATAGTCTCTCTCAATTTCTATTACAAAAGTAGGAAAATCAAAAATTATTCATTAATGTTAGATATCAAATTTTATCCTATTTAAATTTTTATATTTTAAATCATTTTTTTCAAAATTAAATAACTAATTAAGGTAAATAAACCTAATATTTTAAGTTTTATAATTGAGTGAAAGTTGATTAGGATCAACTAGAGCTCATCAAGTAGATATGATGATTAGGACCAAGTGGGTTCAAACCAAACTCAATTTGGATTTATTTTAGTTTATTTAAAACAAAACCAAGTTTATATATAGGAAAGTTTAATTCAGTCATATTTAATGAAATTAATCATATTTTTATAAGGTTAAAAATTATATAATTATTTGATTAGATTATATTTTTGTATCCTCACTTCTCTTATGTTGTCACTACTGTAGCAAGTTGGCTTGCCCGTCCTCTTGTTGCCCACCGCCCAAAGCTATTGCGTTGTTTGCCTCCTGCAGTGACCACTATGCCCACCACCTGCAATGGTCGCTTGCACCCACCACCATAGTTGTTTGTCTGCCTCCCTCAACCGTTGTTGCACCCGCCGCATTGTGCCCATTGCCCGTCACAGTCACAATTTCCACTCTTTGTTGCGCCTCTCTCCAATAAGGTAAGGTCTTCTTGTTCTCATTCTCTCACTCTTCCTTTTTTTTTTCTATTCCTCTACCTTCACTTTCTGAAGCTTCCCGTGTTGAAGCATCCAATTCCGAGTGTTTCGTGTGTCGATTGATGGACAGTGAAAAATTCTACCGAAAGTTGAAGAATTTTGTTGAACAATTCTGCTGAGGGATATGAGAGGAAGAGTTGGTATTGTATTTCTCAAAATACTTGATATCTTAAATTGTACATGAGAACCTTATTTATACACTTCTTTCCCACTTGGGCTGGGATGTGATACAAGGGGATTGGATAGAGGGTGAATGATGTCGAGGTTTGATCTGAAACAGTATGATAGATGATGATATTCACTCAGATTCTCCCCCTGAATATCATAACTAGAGTAGTATGGTCGTTGTTCAAAAAAGTGACATCCATGGTGTTGTAGGTTTTCTTAGTGATAGGTGAGTAGTAATTGTAGCCTTTTTGGAATGGTGAGTAGCCGAGGAAAATGTATTTGGTGGATCTTGGATCAAGTTTACTACGATTGTGTTGGTGGATGTGAACAAATGATGTACAGCCAAAACTTTTGCAGGAATGTTTTGAGAGATTACCTTGGTGTGGGGGTATGATTTGAGGAGAAGTTGAACCAGACTATGGAAATTGAGAACTCGAGAGAGCATTCGATTGACAAGATAGGTGGCTGTGGAGACGGCATTACCCCAAAAATTTTTTGGTACATTGGAAGAGAACATGAGTGAGCAAGCTACCTCGAGAAGATGTTTGTTCTTGCGTTCGACAATCCCATTTTGTTGAGAAGTGTCAACACAGGAATTGAGGTGGATGATGCCTTTTGAGGATAGAAAAGCGCCAAGATTTGATGCAAAGTATTCCTTGGCATTGTCGGTTTTGAGTGCCTGAATAGATGTCTGAAACTGAGTTGAATCATAGTATAGAATTGTTCAAATATGGGACTCACTGCAATTTTTTCTTTCATTAGAAACAACAAAGTTAGGCGAGTATAATCATCAACAAATGAAACGAACCAATGATTTTAAGTAAGAGTTTTAACACGGGACGGTCCCCAAACGTCGCTATGAATGAGCGAAAAGGGTTTAGATGGTTTGTAACTTAAGCTTGGAAAGGATACTCGTGTATGTTTAGCAAGTTGACAGAACTCACACCAAAAGGAACTAACATTTTCATTAAGGAATAAGTTTGGAATGAATTTTGCAAGATAAGTTTGGATGACCAAGACGATAGTGTCATAACATGATTTCAGCATGTTTATTGTTGGAAGAGGTAGAGTGTTAGCTGGCTAAATTTCTGCAGTGAGGCGAAGTCCCGTGAATAATGTAGAGTCCGGAGCACGATTCAGCACTGTCAATCGTCTTCCCCGTTTCCATATCTTGAAATTAACACAATTTAGGAGAAAATTTAGCAAGACACTTTAAATCATGAGTCAGCTTTCCCGTGGATAATAAATTGCAGTCCAATATAGGAACATGTAGGACTGTTTTCAAGTATATATTTGGCATTATCATTATGGAACCAATGTCGCGATTTTAGCGACAGATCCATTTGCAACACGAATAGTGGAATTGTCATGACATGAAACATAATTATGAAGGAGAGATATATCGTCCGTCATGGTTATGTGATCCGATGCGCCCGAGTCAATACTCTATCGTCCGAGAGACTTGTTTATATTTAAGGTATTAGGGAAAATATCTTCATTAATAATAATCAATGGGCTCCAGATGGGTTGAGGCAATAGTGGACCTTTTTAGGCCTGACTGGGTTGACATTTCAGATTAGGCTTGATTTTCAATGGGCCTGTGCTGGGAAAAGAACTCAGCCTTATTCTCAACCTTCCCATGTCTCTCGCTGCTTGGTAGGTCATGCAGCATCTTCATCAGCAAGTCAATCTGTTCAGCGTTGAAGGGGTTGGTTGCCAACGACGGATTTTATGGGCGACATGAGCTCGCGGGTGGCGTTCTGACTTAGGCTTCTAGCTAGTTTCCCGTGAATCACCCAACATTTATCTTTGGTGTGCCTAGCTTTGCGACAATGGTCGCACCAAGGACGACCACGTCGCGGCCGGCTGTCTCCATCATTATGTCGAGGCTGGAATCGACGAGTCACAAGTGCAAAAGCTTCAGCAGCAGCAGTAGTCGGCCCGAGCATAATCTTCTGTCGGCTTTCTTCACGACGAACTTCAGCAAAAGCCTCACGCACGCTCGGCAACGGCTTGAGGCTGAGAATGCACGAGCGTACATTGTCTAGTGAGGAGTTTAACCTGAACAGGAACTTGAAGTCCTCTGCTCATTGATTTTCCGATGGAGTTCGACGTCGGTTTTACAAGCCCATTGGTGAACATTAAGGATGTCGACTTGCTCCCAATAGCGAGAAAGGGAGTTGAAATATTGTGTAACAGATAGTTCACCTTGTCTAATTCGACCTCGAACAGCTCCGATGGGTTGTCCGAATGTGAGTACGTTTCCTTCATAGCTTCCCATATATCCTTTGTAGATTGGTGGAGAAGAAAGTTTTCCCCGATTTCGTTGGTCATCGAATTTATCAGCCAAGACATCACCATGTGATTCTCAGCATTCTAGATTTTGTATTTTGGGTCTTCGGGTGAGGGTGCCATAGAGGCGCTGATGAGGAAATCCTCTTTCCCTTTGCCGCAAATATACATCCTTACGGACTGTGATCATTGGAGATAATTCAGACCGTTGAGTTGATGACCAGTGATATACGAGCCTTCAACTCCGACGGGAACATTAGGGGTTGACATGGTGAGAACAAGACTGTGGTGGCCGAGAGTTTGCTGCGCTTGAAGAAAGAGATGACTGATGGCTTATGTTACCAGAAGTAGCCTTTGTGATAGAATAGATTCAATGTCAAAAAGAGATGACTGATAGCTCTGATACCATGAAGAATTCTACCGAGAGTTGAAGAATTCCATTGAAGAATTCTGTCAAGGGATATAAGAGGAAGAATTTGTATTGTATTTCTCAAAATACTTGATATCTTAAATTTGTACACGAGGACCTTATTTATACACTTCTTCCCTATTTATTTATAGAATGAAATACAATCAAATCAAATAAAATCTGATCTTCCTAAATAAATAAAATTTGATCTGCCTAAATTAAACTATCCATATCTACAATATATTCTACAGGTAGAATAGTAAATTTCACCTGTGCCAACTCACACGGCTCAACAGTTGAAACCATATGTACCATCTCAAACGTGTCTCTCGGAGTTTTTCCTCACTAGATGTTCCTCCGACTTTCTCTCTAATGCTCTCATTTCTTATTTTGTCCATCCTCGTATGTCCACACATCCACCTTAACATCCTC
>JBBUKS010000002.1:8532205-8549620 GCA_038050645.1 Hedychium gardnerianum | reverse complement strand
GTTTTTGCTCCCGATACTTTTCAATTAATTGCCTAAGAAGATGTATAGCTTCTATTGTCGACCTTCCAGGCATGAACAAATGGGTCCTAACATTTATAAAAATTACAAATGGGTCCTTTGAAAATTTCAATAATATAACAAAGGTCCACCACCATTTTTCAGGTATTGTTGTGTTAACTTCCTATAAATCAATGATCCCTTGTTTCTTAATGAGTCCATGATAATATGTCTGTTTCATCCGACGAGACAAATGATTCCTTTAATAGCACTCTATACAAGGAGTAAGAGGAAAGCCTTTTCTTGTTGATCAATTTGCTTGAGAACCCATTTTGGAGCTTTAGATTTGATTAAAAAGTAGCACAGAATTGTGCTGAGTATGATGTTGATCAGTATTAGGTGCCTTCCTCTTGACACAAAATCTGCCTTTTAAAGAGCTAATTCACTTGGTTGGGCCTGGTTGTCAATCTGACTTAGTCAAGCTAAGGCAGTTGCAGAAGCTTAAGAGGAAATTCTAGTGTTCACAAATAAAGAAATTCAGCTAATTCTCTGCATCTACTTATGTTTCCTTGCATATTGACAAGAGTGGTTTTCCGATAGTTTTTCCACAACCCCCATGCATACCAGTTTGATTCATGCTGAAATATCTCTTCTGAATCTATTAATCTTGTTTGTTTGCTATCGGATACTCAGATTCCAGGTTTACACAGCAGGAGCTCCCAGCTTGTAAACCAATCCTTACTCCAAGATGGGTGAGCTTTGTGTTCTCTATACAAAATTTATGATACTAAGTTTTGAACTGGATATCTGATAGAAAAATCTCATACCATTTCTTGCAGGTGATATCTGTTTTCACACTTATTGGCGTCATCTTCATTCCCATTGGTATTGCAGCACTGCGGACCTCCAACAATGTATGCTAATTGTTGATAAGATGACTAGTTTCTTTGATGTCCTGTAGCATTGTTTATATCTGACTGTTAGTTTTGTTTGTAGGTTGTTGAAATTGTATATCGTTATGATGCAGACTGCATACCACGAAACACGAAGGCTGATAAGGTTGCATACATCCAGAATGAAAATACTGATAAAAACTGCACGAGAAGACTCAGGGTAACAAGGATTTCTTGTACTTTTATACTTATTTTTGCAATGGAGTGGAGAGATAAAATTTAATTTCTGTCATCATGATATGTAACTAGAGCTTTGTTTGTTGGCGTTGACAACTTGCTCATTGTAGGTTATCTTGACAAGTAATGCAGCTTTGCAAAAGCCAACGACTATTAACACCATTGTCTTTCTCTTAGGTACCAAAAGACATGGATCAACCCATTTATGTCTACTATCAACTAGATAACTTCTACCAAAACCATAGGAGGTATGTGCTGCACAACCTTCTATAGCTAGCAATACTATTTTCTCTAGTAGCATACCATGTTACATTATCACCCACTTTCCTATGACCTTTGGTTCAATTTTTGATGTCATACAGTAATTACGTTTTATCCCTATACAGATATTGACAAACAATTTTTCATTGTTTAACTTACTAGTTGATTGGTGTTGAATTTTTCTTCTAGATATGTAAAGAGCCGAAGTGATCCACAACTGAAGGATAGTGGGAAAGCAAATGACACAAGTGGTTGTGATCCAGAAGACACATCTAATGGTTCTCCAATTATCCCTTGTGGTCTTATAGCATGGAGTTTATTTAATGATACTTACAATTTTTCCATTGGGAGCCAAAGTTTGACTGTGAACAAGAGGGGCATTTCCTGGAAGAGTGACAGGGATCACAAATTTGGAAATGATGTCTTTCCGAGGAACTTTCAGAATGGTACCTTGAAAGGCGGTGCTACACTAGATGAAAACATTCCAGTGAGTCTCTGTTTTTTTATTACATGCTACATATTTTTGTGTTGCAGCTGCAACTGACACTTCTGAAGAACAAATCATTTGAGTGTTTGACTTGCCAAGTAATATGGTTTTCATTTTTTACTAAAATTACTCTAAGACATCCTGCTATCTAGTGAAAAGTTCTATGACATAATTTTATGGTTTACTGTTTCTTCATGTTCAAAAAGCGACTGAGTCTCTTACAACTGAAATCCAATGAGTTTGCTGTGTATTTTAAGATCGTGCCATTCATTTGCCCATTCTTTCCTGCTTGAAAATTTTCTGCTGGTATTTAGTTGGGAATGCATTAGCTATTAAATATGTTATGCACCAAATGCTTGGTCCTGAGCAGCAGTTTTTTTTTTTACAGTTGATCCCTTAGTTTGTTGTTTTGCAGTCAATTTCTACCCATGCTTTCATAAGTATGTTGATAGGTTTTAATTTCATTATGATTTCCTTTTTAGCAACTGAATCTAATAGATAGACTCAACTTTTATGCTTTTGATGTGCAGCTGAGTCAGCAGGAAAATCTCATTGTCTGGATGCGTACTGCTGCCCTTCCAACATTCAGGAAGCCTTATGGGAAAATAGAACAAGATCTTAGAGCAAATGATACCATAACGGTGATAATACAGAACTTCTACAACACATATAGTTTTAGTGGCAAAAAGAAGTTGGTTCTTTCCACTTCAAGCTGGCTTGGCGGAAAAAATGATTTTATTGGCATCGCATATCTCACTATTGGAGGATTATGCTTCTTTTTGGCCATAGCCTTTACTGGGGTGTACTTGGTGAAGCCTAGGTATGCTCTTTCACTACTAATTCCTATTTGGTAATTTCTTGTATTGAAACCAACATAACTACAACCTGTTGTCATGGAACTTTTTAATCTAGTTTAACCTTAGGAGTTAGAATTCTACAACTACTCTTATGGCAATATGTTTTCCTATGCTTAATTGGTGCTCTTTATGGATTCACTTAAGACTGTTTGATTGCCTATGCACTATGTAGAACAAATAGAGTAGCAGAAAGGCTATGCAGGCATTTGGTTGCCTGCAAATTGCTTGAAACCTGAAAGTTCAATCGGCTTGAACTGATCAGGAAGTCACAATTTTAGCCTTAACTAACATGAATCACGTTAAAATAAAAAATATATAGGTAAATCTTACAGAAATATAGAAGAAAGATTACAGATTTTCAACTAATGTCTACTTTTTATGTATATACATTTAAGATAATATAAAACAGAAAATGTGTAGAAATCTAGAGCAACTTTCAACTAGATTAAGTAGATAATATAAAACAGAAAATGTGTAGAAATCTAGAGCAACTTTCAACTAGATTAAGTAAATGATGTTAGCATAAATGCAATATGTTCTACCATCAGATATTGACTTTTAAAATAAACATAAAAAGTTTGAAGTTTGTTGTTTTAGCTAGTTTTAAAGATGACATCACAGTGATGTCATCACCTTTATAGATTATTAACGATGAATATATAAGAAAGTTTAATGACATAAGTTCCCTTTTGTTTTTAACTTTATGAGGATCTAAGATATCAGTAAAATCTAATAAGTAAAATACAATTTTGGTACTGATGTTTGGACAAGTGATTATTCTAACAAGATCTTATAAATTTTAGTTTAAATTAAAATAATTAGAAATAATTATATCATGCATATAAAACAATTAGAATTAGAATGTACTTTCATATTAGTCAATTGGGAACTATAATTTCAAATATGATTGATATTGCACGTGGAATGGTTAACATACATACTTGCAAATATTATTTATATTATTTGCATTTTGGATTGTTAGTCAAAACCTAACTAATGGTTAGCAATCAAATGCCCCATTAGTAATGTTTTTAGTTTGAAAGTATTAGCTTTGGGATATAGTAAGTGAACACTATATTAGGTGCCCAATTGCAGAAAACATTTCAGCCCTCAAATTGACAAAACTATATAAACAATAACAAATTTTCAGCCCCCAAATAGCCAAAACTGTACAAACAAAAAAAAAAAATTGTTCAGTGCTTTCTTCATTATCTTTTGCTATTTTGATTATATTTAACGGGTCATGTTAATTGATTAGGTGAAGTTTGTGTACTGTGTGGAAGGATGACTTAGTATAACAACAAAAATCCATGTGTAGATTTCAACTACTGAGAGACTTTTATATAACGATTTTCATGCTATTAAGTAACTTGCTTTTTCGGTCATAACATTGAAGGTGCTATATTGAAGTCACATTTTAAATTCTGTCTTCTTTAATAATTTATTCTCGATATTCTTATTTTTTAATACTGATCCTTATAATGTTTTTTAAAAGCGGTCGCGTTGTTAATTTGACCGGAGGCTACATATGGCATACGAGGCCCACATAAGTTAATAAAAAAAATTCTTATTTGTTCAATTGAATTGATTTAAGACTTCATTAAATCAACTAAAAATTCTAAGCAACTCTATGAGTGAATTTTGTTTAGCAAGTGATAATATTTTAGATGATTATATGCATGTATTCTTCATGTTGATTAAATTGTTATATTTCGTCTATTTTATATTGAATGATTGATATAATTTTTATATGGGGTGCGATATGAGTTTAATATGTTGATTAATTTACTTTATTCTTAATATTATTACTTGGCCTCTAGCCTCTTGTTCTATTCCACTACCCGAAGTTTGGTTAATCCCTCCTTATTATCTCCAACAGCTAATGAGGAGTAGTAGTATATGGATCCATTCATTGAACATTTGCCCTAGTTTAAGACTGACAACCTAACGTAATCCTCCTTTATTCGGGCTTGGGACCGGCCATGATGGGGTTAATTCGTGATGGGCGGAGTTATTGAGGAGTAGTAGTATACAGGAAGGAAAAGAAATTTGAGCAATTTTGTCATTGTTCCTCAATGATTTCAAGAAACATGCTCAAACAATGTATATGTCATTCTATCACCCCTTTGAATAGTGAAACCCTAGCTTAATTGCTAAGAAATTCATGGCGAAACGAAAGAGGAAGAAGAAAGCTGGCAAGAGGAGGCAGAAGGTGGAAGAAGAGCTCATGGAGAGGGTATATTAAAAGAGAATAGAAAAAAAGGAAGATTAGAAGAGGAAGTAACACGGGAGACTACATATGATGTTAAAATTTAGTTTAGAAGAGAGTACAGGAGATGTAAAATCAAGTGTAGGGATCTAAAAAACTGACAAATTTAGTACAACATAAAGTGCGCGCCGGGTTCTTTATACTTCAACATACCCAAGGGGGTCTCAATTAACCATGTGGGACTAAAGAGAGGAAGCAACTCTAATACCATGTAAAAGCACAGGAAAACACATTTTCAGACAAAATGCCTATGCCTAGATAGGGGGCCCATGATATTTAAGCATGCCAACCAGAGCTGACTTAACCATTAGTGACTAAAGAGGGGACACCAGTCTTTTCAGTCTCTTTGGGCAAAGAGGGTATAAGAGATTCAAGGAAGAGGTACAATGGGAAGAAAAGTAAAGAAGTTGGAAGAGTTCTCAGAGAAGAAGAGTAAGAACTAAAAGATGATCAAGGATTTGAGACAAAGAAGAGGAATAGGAAGATGGGTTGAATTCGTGAAGCAAAAAAGATGAAACTCAAATTAAGAATTTGCAATTCACTTCAGTAGGATCACTTGGGGTATTTAAATAGTCTTACTAATAACGAAAGATTGAATCTATGATGTAATCACGAGGGTAAGTAGTAATATAGGTAAACTCAGAATGGCTAATTGACAACAATTTCTTAGAAGGAAAGTGAGGTAGCACTATCTTTTGACAGGTAAATTACATTTTCCTAAAAAATGAAATTGAGCGACGGTTAGCAAGTATACTCAGTGATATAAATTATACGAGTTCCCCTCAAATAAAAAAAAAACTGAAATGTAAGCATGATATTACATGATTTATATATTTGTTACTAGTCGAAGTGATTTATTTTATGGAACATGGTTTGTTGGGGGATCAAATAACACTGGAAATCCAAAGTGGCAGCGCCTTTAAATTTTCTTCTTTAACTCAGCAACTTTAATGGTATACTCATACTGTATTTCTTGTGCATTTTGATTTGTTTGGACTTCAATACTAAAGGTTGTTTCATTGCCATATCTTCATTTTTCATGAATATGATCATTTCTATTGTGTTTCCTTATAATGATGGATGCCATTGTGATATCTTTTGCTAATTTACTTGCTTCCATCTTGCAGGAAACTTGGGGATCCTTCATACTTGTCATGGAATAGAAATCCTTCTGGTCGTTAATATGTTAATATGTTTCGCGGATTTTCTATATTAATATATTTTGCATGTATTAACAAAAAGATCTCAATTAGTAGGATAAAGATTTGGTTGTTATGTTTCGTAGGTTTTCTATATTAATATATTTTGTATGTATTAGCAAAAGATTTCACTTAGTGATAAAGACTTATTGTTTGTATATATTAGTGAAAATCAGTTTGTACAAATTATTTATATGGAAGAATGTTGTGTTCAGTTAGGACAGTGTTTTACAAGAATCTTTAGCTCAAAACTTGGATTAAAGTTACAATTAAAAGCCTCGCGTCTGAACAAATATGCCATGGTTGCTTGTAATGATATTTTTTCTTATATAAAAAAAATACATATTTTGTTCATGTCATATTCCTTTTGTTTCTTAGGGTTTTCCCAGCTGATTGATGTTGGAATTGTAGGCTGAATTAATCTGGAAAAAACCAAATTAAATCCAATTTAACTCAAATATCCTAAGCCCCAATTAAATTCAATTAATTTTAAGTACTCCATAAAGCCCAACACGACAGCACTGATGCAATTTTAAGTCTAATTAAAATAAAACAATTTGCTTAAGGATGATTGCTGATAAATTATAACCATTTGAGATAATATCATATAAAAGAGAGTCTAGTCTTTTGGCATGGTGCAACGGGAAAATATTAAGATGGATACTTAGAGTATCATCAATTCTCAATTTGGATTGCATGGACACTTAATTTGGAGGAAAAAATTATATTAAGAAGTTCATGATTTGAAGAAGTTCATGATTTGAGTACCTGGTTCGGAGCCACTTTTAGATTTATTCGATGAATGAGTCAAGGGGAGGGTCTTCTTTCTCCAAAACTAATCAGATATTTAAGAGTCTTGATACTTAAATTATCAAATATATATTAAAGAGAGTTAATTCTCACATTATTCTTATAACTAATTTGTCCAAATATGTCTATTACTTAAAGTGCATTCCTAAAGTTCAATGACTACATGGAAGACAACTAACTTAAAAAATGATTTAACAATCTAAAGGGGTGCTAGATTATTTAAATGTGTCTAGATTGCCTAAAGGTGTCTATCTTAAAGTGTGTTAACTTGGCCTAAGCTACTTTAAAGGATATAGGTACACAAAGAGGTATGTCTATCCGAATGGGTGGCTCAATTATTTAAAAGGATAAGTCAACCTATTACATCAGCAATAGGCATATAAAATAAAAAAAAATAACTCTAGACATTAACAGAAGTAATCTAATTAACACTAGGATTATATCCCAAATCATTGATAAATAACCAAAATAGAAGCTATAGAAATGATATGCTAGTGCCATAGTTTTGAAAGATTAGTGGTTTATTATTTAATATTTACTTGATAAATAACTTATATAATTGGACAAAAATTAAAAGGAATTCATTTTTTTAATAATCAAACCAGTATCATTTTGATTTAGCATCCTAAAGAATTGATATGCCGTGCGACTTATGTCGCGTGATTTATCCGCGGCAGTGATCTAGGCGTCTGGATCAAAATATATACAATAATTTAATTTTTAATTTTTATTTTTTTTAGCTCCGGGATTAAATCAATAAAATTTTACTTTGAGGGTTCAAAATAAAATTCAAGATTTGGACTATAGTGCTCAAGCTAAAAAAAAAATCAAAACATTTTTTTTTAAAGTACTTACGGGGTATATGGTATTTGGGATATAATATTTAGGTTTAAGATTTAAGAAATTTTTTATTTTTAAAAAAAGAAAAAAAAAATAACGTACCTAACAATTGAGACGCTTGGATCAAATCCAGATACCTCGAGCATCCCGTCGCGCACAGTCACCGCGGACAGATGAGTCACGCAGTGTATCTCTTCTCTCTTTCTCTCTATATATTTTGTCAAACTCACCCTCACTTGCCTATCTAAAATGTTAAACAAACCCTTGTTTGGTCTATCTTGTTGACTAAATTGAAGTTTTCACGAGTGTAGCCGAATTGATATTCGGATGATAGAATTGTTTTATTGTGCCAAGGTCGATTCTTGTAGGATTCATTTTTCTAAGGATTAAATATCCTCCCATCTAGGAGGTCGCTCAATACTGTAATTTATTTCTCTTTATTTTACTATGAGGCCGACGATGAAAAATACTTGAGATAAATGAAATCATCTTTTGCTTCATTGTTGCCTAAATCGATAGATTTCATGCTCAAATATTATTAGAAACCCTAGATCACGCTGACATTTTGTCTCATTGTAAATGTCATTTTGCTTCTTTACACATATCATTTCGTCTTCTGACGCTTGACGGACTTCTCTACTTCTTCTCTGATTTACACTATTGTATTTGTATTTGTTGTTTTGTACTCACTTAAATCCTAGACACTCAAATAGTTTTCTTTTGAGTTCTTTAGGTTCATATAATAGTTTTTATCTGAACTGCAGTACATCTATATTGGTTAAATTTTACAAATAAATACCTTTTGTTTCTTGGATCCTCTAGAACCTTTTTAAGTATTTCTTTTTCAATTTTGGCTAATTTAAATTCATATAATAGTTTTGACCAAAATTGTTACATAAGTTTAAACTACTCAAATTTCACAACTGAAACCTCTTTTGTATTTCCTAGATCCTCTAGAGTCTTCATCTCACTATGAGATGAATGATGAAGAACGCTCAGGACTAGCGAAATCACCTTCCTTTTTGCTTCATAGATCCTCTAGAGTCATTTTATGCTTTTTCTTTTTTTCTTTTTGAATAGTTTAAGTTCATGCATTAATTTTGGTTAAAATTACAAAATACACAGAAATTATCCAAATTTCATACATGACCCCTCTATGTGTTCCCTAGTCCCTTTGGAGTTGTTCCATGATTTTTTTTTTTCTAAAATAAATTAGATTAGTCAAGATTAATAATTTTGGTAAAAACTACTACGTGGATTTAAAGTGTCTAAATTTCATAATGACCCCTTTAAAAAAAAATCATTCACTTGCAAGACGAACAATTCAAAATTAACATTCATATGAGGTGCTAGATGTTTATGATTTTTCTTATCGATATAGCATGATTTGTGAACTTGCTTCTACTCCATGACTTATGACTCGTTCAACGAGTCACCCTACAAAGATTTCATTGTACATATCCTTTTACATGAGGTACTAAGATAAATCTCTTATAATCGTTGCTTAGGATTTTTACAAGTGATCACTACTCTTTTAATACAAAGAGTGCAAATAATTAAGTACAAGAGAGATTAACAAGGAGCTTGAGTTGATGCCTTTAATTTTGTTCATGACCTTGGAGACTTTTGAGCAATGTAGACTCTTGTATAATGAAGTTTCAGGATCACTTTAGTGGAACCATACCAACTAGAAGCTATTCAAGAACTTTTATAAGTAAGACAATCATAATGGTGTTTTTATGCTTGCCTTTAGTTGACTAGATTAGCCTCTAGTCGCGATTGATAAGACAAAAGTAGCCATTATACAACTAATGACTAGCTGCGTATTCAATTGAAAAATATGCCTAGTCGAATGTTCAAAATTCTACTAGTTTGAGTCCATTTCAATTGATTAGAGTTAAACCCTTTGCCAATAATCACATTAAAAATAATCTAACTTAACTACTAATCAGGACATGGTTGTACCAACACAAAATATTCCATGCCACGAAGGTGCAATGCTGCATTCAATTAAGGAACAAAAGATACATGCTTATTTATCAAATATTTTTTCATCTTTAGGTGATTGAATATTTATATTCAAATTATGTTGGATGTGTCGACACTAGAATGTCAATATTTGGCTACTTGTTCCTTTTAGTTGGAGGAGAAGTTTCATGGACAAGTGGAAAGCAATTTATCATTATTGTATCCACTATGGAAGATGAGTTTGTGAATGTTTTGAGTCTACAATTCAAGCTTCATGATTGTGGAATTACATTTTTAGAACTTGGAATTGTTGACGATCCTTATTTTCAAAATCCATTGTCAAATTGATATGGTTAAAAAATATCTAAGCGGATCGGTCAACCTTTTGTCATATGAACTATTTTTCTTAGCATTCATTAAAAGGCAATTTAATGCTGCCTAGGTACCGAGCCGAGACTCCTATCTTAGACAGAGGACGGAGTGCAGAGCAGAGTGCATAGAGCACAATGAATTCCATCGAACATCGTCTCCCACATTCTCCACCTCCTTGTCGGGGGCAGATCTACTCAACAACTCTTCTTTATTTTTTCCAATGATAGCGTTCGAGTATAGTTTAGTTCGTCACCTACAATTAGTGCTTGATTACGAATGTGGTCGAGCCATTGTATCCTGGGAAATATATGTCTAATGAAACCTCTAAGCATCGCTTGAGGGGACGAGTCTGTTTTAAAGAAACTGTGTCTAACACAGGCCTCAGTAGTGCTCACACAACTCTCCGCTCGGCAACCTTGCCTCCTAGCCTACTCGATGGTCTTGTCTTCTCGCATAACACCTCCCTGCCCGACCTTCTAGCTAGGCAGCTTAGTAGCTCTGCTCGATCTCCTGTTCGACAGCTTCTTGCCAGCCTCCCAGCTCGACAGTTCAGAAGCTCTCTACTCAGCCTTCCCTGGCAGCTCACCCTACTCAACTTTGCTCAGCGACTTAGCTATACGAGGTAGCTCAGCCTACCTTGCAACTCAGTCTATCCAAACAAGTTTGACAACAAGTCAAGTCCATCTCGACAGATAAGTTTGAATTTTAAATTTAGTAACAATAATTTTTCATTCATCTCATGCAACAAAGATTGTGCAACAAGGTCGTCGACCGGGGTGGGTTTACATGTGGACTTGGGCCATGCGCACCCCCCCATCGAAATTTTCCTTAATCACTCCCGACCAAATCTTCCCTAATTCACCTTAAACCTTTGCTGCTACCACTGGCGAAGCCATCTCGAGTGATCTACCCGGGCTGATCATGAACTGTGAACTACGAGCGCCGGCGTCAACGCGATCACTCCGGGTTGCTTCTTATTTCTCTTGCTATTTTTTTCTTTCTTCTACCGTAAATTCAAGTTTTATCTCCGTCGGACTCCGGGCTACAACCCGGGTAGCTTTATACTTGGCTTCGCCCTTGGCTGCTACTTTCACCATCGATTGTGCTGTCGTCGATCGCTGTAATTCAGAATTGATTATATATTGGGAAAGCCCGTGACCTAAGCTTTATGTTGGTAGTTTGGTACCAAAACTTTGAAGTTATATCACGACCTTGAGATGAGTTGTCGGCCCTTGTTTTGTGTCGGAGTTGTACATGAACTTTTTTTTGCCTTCGTCGACCATCGTGCAACCTAGGATGGTAATTTTTAGGAAGTTTTGAGCTTGATTCCAACTCTAAATTGAGAATTTGGAGGCTGTTTGAGGGTGATCAGATTTTTGGTTAGAGTTTCATATAAAAAATTGATATTTGTTGTATCTTTGGATATAGGTACGAATTTTGCATCAATTTGAGATAATGAATGAATTTTCAGATTTGTTTGGGCATTTTTTTCCTCAAAATTTCAACTTGTTTAATTGGAGATTTTTGAATTTCTAGTGTCATATAATTCAATATCTGAATGTTTTGGTGCCTTCGAATTGTAAATGCCAAGTTTTGAAATCTTAGTTCAAGTTTTGAAACTAGTTTCATGGAATTAGGAAAAATAGTCGCTTTGAATCTTAGTTTAACGTGATTTGAAGCTAAAAAATAGTGTTTCTCACTGACTTAATGTTTGGTTTAATATTGTTGTTATTATTCACTTATTTGAACTAATTCGACTTTTTCATTGTCACAGGCTTCACATATTTCAAATGAAAAAAATCCATTATGATTGATAAGATTTTTAAAAGAAGAGAGCAAATGAACTAGATCCAGCTACTCTCATAACTTCATCAACAAGATCAAATAACAATGATCTTCCATCTCAAATTCCTCCTAAAAGATTCAAAAATATAGAAACTGAAGAGGTTGATCTCAATTCTTTAGAGCGTGATCCATGATTGCATCGACAAATTTAGGAATATCATCCTAACAAACAAGAGGAGATTCGTCGAGCTTATCTGAATCTGAAGGCATATCAACCTATTCTTCGAGAATATCCATTAAATAAAAATATTAAGCACCCTCAAAGATTTCAGTCTGCTTGGTACTAACTATTTCCTTAGTTGGAGTATTCACCAGCTAATGATAAAACATATTACTTTCTATGTTTTATCTTCAACAAGTCATAAGGATGCTCAAATCAAATTGCATTTACTGTTGATGGATTTGATAATTGGAAGAAAATTTGAAATGAAAAAGCTTGTGCTTTCCTAGGGCATATAAGGATAGATAATGTATCTTCAGTCTATCATAATGCTAAAAAGGCACGTGAGGATTTGATGAACCAACCACAACATATATCAAGGAGATTCAACAATTTTAATGCTAAACAAGTCATAACTAATCGTCTTCGGTTAAAGGCTCACATACATGCGGTGTTGTTGCTTGCACTTCAAGGAATTCCATTTAAAGGCCACGATGAGAAATCTAGTTCATCTAATCGTGACAATTTTCTTGAATTTTTGGATGTGCTAACTGTAGGATCGTGTTGGCCCGACTAGAAGGCGGTGAATAGCTTGCAAATAAAATTAAAACTTTCTCTTGCTTTTAGCTAAGCAAGGATACACACTAGTTAATTAAAAATAATAAACATATAAAAGAAAAGAGGCACAGAAATTTTACTTGGTTACAACCGGAGTGGTTGTTAATCCAAGGTAGATGAAAGCTCCACTAAAAAGACTCCTTTAGGCGGAATAACCTCTTACAGCGTTGACGTACAAGAATTGGAAAACTATAGTAGTTAAGGCAAGTATGTTGTTCAAAACTAGAGGGCACAACCTCTATTTATAGCAAAATGATCGAGGTGATCGTTTTACTGATGTGACAATCATGGGGGCGCCTTCATTGATTTGGGGATGTCTCCAATGGATTGAAACTGATCCATTGGTGATCTGACAACGCTGGGAGCGCAAGGAGCGCATCCAAGCATTGAGGGCGCCTTGGTTGGGTTGACTCGGCTTCCAGATCTTATCTGCTGCTTTTTCGATGATCGGGGGTGTCTCCATCGCTCTGATGCGCCTCCATCCAATTTACGGGTGAGGCACCTTCGAGCCTTGGGGGCGCTTCCATCGGTTGGGCGCTTGAGGCGCCTTCGAGCGTCAGGGGCGGCTCCAACGCCTGGCGGTCGAGGCGCCTCCAGCTGTTCTCCTCCAGTCCTTTTGGATGCCTAGGTGATCTCTGGTCGTCCGAAGTTGAGCTCATCCGAACCCAACTCTGACCTTCTCCTCGAGCAGACTTCCTCCCTGACTTCTTGTCCCTTGGACCGCATCCTTCTAGCCTTGCGTCCCTCGGACCGTGTCCTTCTCGCTCCACTGGTTACTCTTCTGCAGCTTCTCATCTCTCGGATACACCGAGCCTGTCGACTTGCTTCCTGTGCCATCATTCTCGTCCGTTGCGTCTTCCACTCGACTTCTTGTGTTCCTAAGTTCCTGTACACTTAGACACAAGGATCAAAATAACACTGGACCTAACCTAACTCGATTGATCACATCAACACTACCTCGGGGTACTTACACTAATCATGTACAATGATGAACTTCCAAAGGCAATTGCAAAAGCTCCAAAAAATGGCAAGTATACAAGTCACAATATTCAAAAACAAATACTTCATGTGCTTTTAGTGAGAGTGAAAAATGCAATTCGTGAAGAAATTGGAGTTGCCAAGTATTGCACAATTATTGATAAAGCCCAAGATGAGTCAAAAAGAGAGCAAATGTATATAATATTGAGGTTCTTGGATACTAATAGATTCATTGAAGAACATTTTTTGGGCTTGTTCATGTATTTGATATTACGACTTTGACTTTAAAGGATGCTATATATTTTGTTTTGGCTCACTACAATTTGGATGCTCAAAATATTAGTTGGTTAAGGCTACAATGGTGCTAGTACTATGAGGGGCGAGTTTAATGGATTACAAGCTTAGATTATAAAAGATTGTAGAAGTGCTTATTATGTTCATTACTTTGCTCATTGGTTACAATTGACTTTAGTTGCAGCATAAAAAATGTGACACCTATTCATCAATTTTTTGATAGAAACTTTTATAGTTAATATTGTTGATTCTTCATATAAGCATAATAATTAATTGAAGAATGCTTATGTGGATGACATTGCACATTTGATTGCTATTAATGAACTTGAGACAAGGCGTGGACTTAATCAGATAGGCACTTTACAATGAGCTGCTGATATGCGCTAGAGTTCTCATTTGAGATCGTTGGTAGGCCTAATTAAGATGTTTAGTGCATTGTGTATGATATTGCTCAAGGTTATGGAGAATGAGCTTCCTTCTCAATGAGAAGATGCAACATCTATTTATTATGAAATGACTTCTTTTGATTTTGTATTAATCTTGCATCTTATGAAAGAGATTATGGGGATCATAGATATCCTTTATCGGGCTTTACAAAGTGATTCTCAGGATATTATAAATGCAATGGAGCTTGTATTATCTACTAAGAATTTACTTCAACAAATGAGGGATAACAAGTGAGATGATTTGCTTGTAAAAGTGAAGTCTTTTTTGTGAACTTCAAAATATTGACATTCCTGATTTCAGTGCTCTGTATATTAATAGATGAGGTCGAGCCCGTCCTCATCAAGACAATTTCACCATTGAACATAATTATTAGGTAGACCTCTTTTGTGTTTCGATAGATTTACAGTTGCAAGAAATTAATGAGCGCTTTAGTGAAGATGCTATGGAATTGCTCATTCTTAGTAATGCCCTAAATTCTCAAAATGCGGTGGAGTCTTTCAGAGTTGTGGATATATGTAAATTACTTGAAAAGTTTTATGCCCAAGATTTTACAAGAGATGAAAAAGGGGAATTGGTGATGCAGTTGAAGCATTACGAGCATAATGGAGAGGGAGAGGCAAAGGAAGAGGTAGAGGAAGAAGCAGGTAGGCATTCAACAAAACAATGATTGAGAGTTATGTGTCATCAATTGGGGCACTGTAAGTATGAATGTCTTAATGGGAGAAAGAGTGAATTTTGCAGCTGGAAGAGAAAGAAGAATTATTGCTGATGTCATATGTCAAGCTTGATCAAGCAAGGGGAGAAAATGTTTGGTTTCTTGACTCAGGGTGTTCTAATCATGTGTGTGTACACAAGGAGTGGTTCTCGGATCTTGATGAAGAATTCCGAATTTCGATGAAGCTCGGGAATAATTCTACGATGGCTGTATTGGGAAAGGGTAACATTAGGCTACAAATTGTTGGAGTTACTCAGCTAATTACTGATGTTTTCTATATATCTGAGTTGAAAAATAACTTGTTAAGTATTGGACAATTGCAAGAAAAGGGTGTAGCTATTTTGATACAACATGGAGTATGCAAAATCTATCATCCAGAGAAAGGGCTTATTATGCAAACAACAATGTCTGCAAACAGGATGTTTATACTACTTGCAAGAATTCTACCGAAAGTTCCCACCTATTTCCAAACAACTCTTGAAGACAATACTCACCTTTGGCACGGCAGATATGGGCATATAAGTTTCAAGGGTCTGAGAATGTTACGATACAAGTAAATGCTAAGAGGGTTACCACAGTTGAAGGTATCATCCAAAATTTGCACTGATTACATGGTAGGAAAGCAACACAGGAATGCAATTCCAAAGAAGAGTTTATGGAGAGCATCATAAAGACTGTAGTGTTAGGAAGTTCGACGCGGATGCGTGCGTTTGACATATTTTCAAAACGTGCGCAACATATATAAAAGATAATAAATCCTAATTTATTACAAAACACACATCCATGCATATAAGATACAACATGTGCGGACATAACTGCGAATTTAAATTTTACAAAAACTAAATTAAACCATTTAATCTAGTTATGCATGATGGATGACAAGAAGTGGAAAGAGCATCAACTAGCAAACTCAACGAAGTTTGCCTCTACTCGTATCCACGCTGAGTTATCATCGAGACGACTTCACAAAGCCACAAGTCATTCATCTCCGATTGGTACTAGCCAAGTGTGATGGCGATACGATCCGAGAGAAGGATCACAGGGAGAAGAGCAACTGAGGAGGTTGCTGTTCGGCGCCTAGATGGTGCTGTCCGACGCCTAGAAGGTGCTATCCGACACCTTTTCTTTGCTGTTCGGTGGCCATATGATCGCTCCCGACAAGGTATAAGGTACCTAAATACGTCGGGGTTCCGGTAGCAATGTTTGCTCACCGGAAATGAAGTGAATGGAAGACGAGAAGGGGATGGACGCTGACGGACATAATTTGTCCACCAGTTCCAGCAGCTTGGCGGCGAGCCTGTTGGCCGGAGCTGCTGCTCCGGTGGCCTCCTTCTGGTCGGAGGGTCTTGCTGTCCGGTGGGATGGCTAGCCGGTGGGATGGCTGGTTGGCGGTCTTGGGTAGCAGCACAAGGAGGAGCACCTCCTTTTGTGGCCGATGGCAATAGAGGAAGAGAAGGTGAGGGTTTTGGAAACTATTTTCCAAAAATTTAAACCCAATTCTATTTCAAATAAAATTTCTCTTAACCCATTAAGCTCTTGGTTTGGTCCAAAACCAAACCACTTGGTTCATGAATCAAACTAGTTTGGTTCATGACTAAACCAAGAATGGTCTAACTTGTCTACAAGAGATGTGACCTATCCACACTTCCGTATCGATAAAATATTTTCTATATTTGCCCTTCATTTGGACCAAGTCAGCTTTTGTCTCTCTCGATTTGAGAATCCAATTCTCAAACTCCTTTTAAGTCCTTCGGATAAACTCGTAGTGCGTGTGATCTTATAAGTTTCAGATTATGTTGGTCGTCCATAATTAACCATTAATTATGGATCGATCATTAGTGATAACTAGTAGTACATCATGATCTCCAATTAATCAAAAAATCACAGTTGATTCCAGAATCACTTCTGAACCTTTCAGCAGCTATAGTTAGACGTGTCTCGTTCCTTCCACTCATCTTACACCCACTTGGTTTGAGACATGGTCTATGTGTTAGTCCACACTAGGCTAACTACATCACACTTAGCCCAAGCTATACTTCTTTGTCTTGTTGATTCAAATTACTCAGACATGTGTGCAAGAGTCCCGTACTCTTAACATATGATGCTTTGGCCAAAGACTTCGAGTAATAATCCTGATAAGCGGTTGTAGGGTATATGTCTCCTTGTAA
>JBBUKS010000002.1:8508174-8525890 GCA_038050645.1 Hedychium gardnerianum | reverse complement strand
AATATGTGTGATATGATCAGTGATCAGGATTATGTCACCTCAACAGGTGTACTTGGTTGTACAGGATAAGGTGTGTAGGCTATCAAAGCCATATATATATATATATATATGTTTGATTGTAAATTCAGAACTCTCTCACAAAATCATATCAAATTCAACTACAATTCGATTGCTCACGAGATCATGCCAAACGCAACACATTCGAAAGAGAGATTTTTAACTAATCCACTTAACCTCGATCGGTCAATCAACCATTGCGATATATATATCTTCCATTCATCTTGGAGTTCAACAAGTGATCGATGTTTCAACACATCATTCATGACTAGCTTGCCAATTCCTTTCTTCTCTCAAGTTCATGGACTTTGCCCGGATCCAAGTAATAGAAATAATAAGGGGAGGAAACGGTTGCTGCAGTGAGTGGCCAACCAAGGGAGCAAGGGCACCTAGGAGAGAACGACGTCGCCTCATAGGCAGAGTAAAACGCAAGCTAGTGCAACGTTAAAATCAAAAGTTTAATTAAACAAACACTAAACAAATATATTATATCTATATCCACTGTCCTGTCCTCATTCTAATTACCCTTAAAACTATAGGCCCTCCTTTTATAATCATCATATAGTACAGTCTTACAAGATTAATTTGCATTAGTAGGAGAGAGATAGAGTCTAGAGATGGGCACGGTATTCAAGGGGTCTTCCATTATTATTCAAACGTCTGGGCCTGGGAGAAATCAGCGGACGCCCGTGCCTTCTCGAAAGCAATAAGACTTGAACATTATTATTTTCCATGTACTTAGAGAAAGAGAAAGAGCAGCACTTAAAGGGGCAAGAGAAGAAGAAGAACCCAATCCCACTATACGACCATCCTAAGCTTATAGGTTCGACCAGGCAGCTATGAGGAAGCTACGATCGAGCTCTATCTATGCTAAGATATTGCATTGATTAATTGGTCTAAAGTTTATGAATTAGTTTTATGATCCACAGTGAACATTTGCTTGGGAAACATCACTGATATGTATTAATGCACTTGTGCTTTCATTGGCCTGATTAGGGTTTGTGGGGTTGAGAGAGAGAGAGGAGAGAGGTGGGGATTAAGATATATAGTAAAATAGTGCATGCCTGTCTTTGTTTGTCGGACATAGACCCCTCTTATTTTCCAAATCGAATCTTGTGAAGCTCTAGGAATGCAGAAGGAAGGGATAGTTTATTCTCCCATGCATGGCCTTGTGAAAGGAGTGAACTGTTGGATCAGTACTTAGCTTGCATACTTAATGACAAAGAGAGTAGGGTGTTTCAACTTTGAGTGGGATTCAGATTTCAGTCCTTTTGACTTGGAAGACTGCCCATGCATGTAATGCTACAGTGAAATTAATCAGTATGCCAAACGAATTAAAATAGTTTCTTTCTTTGTTAATTCACTTGTGCACCACCTGCTGCCATGGCTCCTAGTGCATGCCTTCACACGTGTGCATGGAAAGAATTGATTGCTTGCAGGCATGGCATGCATGATACATTCTTCAGTAACTTTATTGATGTTCTCTTCGATCAGTTCTCATGGATTATTACAGTAGTTTTGTATACATGAATTGGCATGGCCTCATGTTCCTCTAACAAAATTTGCTCTCTTTGAACATTTTAATGCAGCATGTTGTTGGAGGAATATGAAGCAGCTAGTGTTAATTAGTTTAGTAGAAAATCCAGGTACTGTGATAATTAAAGGTTGCAAAGTTAGCTAGCTAGAGCCATGACCTGTCAATTGAAAGTTCCAAAGTTAATTAAAGTAGCACAAGGAGGAAGAATATTTCCTTATGATATGGGTTCGATTATGTTACTTTGATACTTTGGCAATATGATTTAACTTACATTTTGTTTATATTTTTAATATGTGTATCAAGTGTCCAATGACTTGGAATAGTGCGTATAGATCTCATGGAGTTTGTTGATTCAACAAGGTCAAGTTGGATTTTGCTTAATGACTCCGGAGCCCAAAATGTGTGGAGCTTTAGAGGAGCTCGGAGGACTCTAGGACATGGAACATGGAGAGATTATTGTTGGAATCTCAGAGATCGCATGTTCAATGACTCGGTAACCTAGAATGAACAGATTGGATGCATTCAAAAAACTAGTTGGTGAAGCATGATCTATATAAGCTTTACCCTCTGTTTGGGAGGAGGTGAGGGAAGGGAAGGGTAGGATAAATAAGGGGAAGGAGAATTTTTATCTTTGTTTGCGATGGAGTGAATTATGGAGGGGAAGGGGAGAGAAGGGTAAAAAAGTTTACCCTTGCATGCTCGGGAATCAGCAAAATTTTTTACATCCCGATTTGGAGTATAAGGAAGGAGAAGGAGAGGGAAGGAGAACTCAAAAATATATTATTCTAATTTTATCCCTATTTTTTTTCACATATAGACTTATTTTAAAAAATGAGGATATTTTTATAATTTTATATATTTAACTTTCATTCTTCTCCCTTTCCTCCCAAAAAAGGTAACACATGTTATGTTGATGAACCTTCCCTCCCTCCCAAATAAGGGGAAGATAAATATTTTACTTCCCCTTCCTTTCTCTCCCTTATTCTCCTTTCCTCTTCCATTAATGAACCCCCCTCACTTAGGGTTAGTTTTGCTTGGTAAGGGTGCATGAATTTTCTTATGAGTGGTTGAATGCTAAATTCAAAAGGTTTGTGAGTTCAAAGAAGGACATCATAAGAGCCAATGCTAAGAGATGAAAAAAAGGAAGGAGATTCCAAGACCAAGCCCTCATAAAAGTCATAAAGCAAAATTCAAGGGGAAAAGATTAAATACATGAGGAACCAGAAGGGTTTACAAAGGGTAACCAATTCCTATCCTAACTCTAAGTTGCATGATATAATGGTTAATTTATATTAGATGAGTATAGAAAAATAACAAAGACCTTAGAACCAAAATTTAGGAATGTTAAGATTAACTCAGCACACATGTTAGGTAGGCATGAGTGTTAGGACCTTGCGAGCTAGAGGGGGTGAATAGCTTTGATCGCGTCGATTGAATGCGCAGTGAAATTTGAAGCAAACTCGACGCCAACAGAATAAGAACACACTCTAACAAGCTTGGTTTTACTTGGTTCACCACCTCTAAAGGCCACTACGTTCAAGGCCTAGTCCTAATGACTACCACCACTATCTTTCTCCTTCTCGGATACCTTCTGGAGGCGGAGAAGTCTCGTACAAACTTTTCTTGCAACAACATAATAAGATACAAATACAAAAGCAAATGAAAGTAAAACAAACTTTACAAATGAAATCTTTGCTTTGAAAGCTTGTTTGTTGCTTTGGATAGCCTCTTGATAGTGGAAAATGCAACAATACTTAGTCTCTAACTTCTCAAGAACTGACTCTTTCCTGACCTATTTGACCACCATCAATCGACTGCTATAGCCTACAATTGATTGATCATGAACAGTCGAATCCCACAATCGACTTCTGAACTCTTTATTCTCTCGAACAATGACATTAGTTGACTGATTTTGAGTGTAGAGAAAAAGGACACTATAAAAACAAGTGTCCAAGATTAAACAAGAAGAAAGCACCTACCAAAACACCCAAGGCTAGGGAGAAGCCGAAGGAAGCCAAACCTATGGTATGGAAGTGCAAAGAGCACATTTGTATGCTTCACATGCAACCAAATAGGACATGATCGAAATCAATGTCCAAAGGGAAAACATCAAAATAAAAGCAAGGGAGGAAGCTCAAACTTAGGGGGAACTTCATAGGTATTATTTAATAAAGTTATTCCTTCACATTATGATAAAATACATGCTAGACCTAAATATTATGATTTTAGTGCTTATTATCATGATAATATAAAGCATGAAAATTCTAAGGACAATTTTAAATCATATCATGCTAGAAAAACTCCACCTAAGGATAGGAAGGATCTAGGCAAAAATCCTGAGAAGACTAGACATATGCCTAGAAAAAGAAATATCCAAACAAATCATGAAAAGTCAAGAGTACTTAATGATTTGGAGAAAAAAAAATCAAGTATTGAGGTCAAGACTTGATAGATTAGAAAAGATCCTAAGAAAGATGACAAATGAAGTTAAAGGATCAAAAAAAAAAAATCTAGGATTAGGTGGGCAAAAATCATCTAAGGACAAGAAAGATTTGGGATACAAACCTAAGTACAAGGATAATGTGCCCTCATATCATAAAGTTTCATATAATTATGGAACTAATCCTAAATCTAGGAGTCAAGTAAAAGTTGCAAGGGAAGCC
This sequence comes from Hedychium gardnerianum, assembly GCA_038050645.1. Taxonomy (NCBI): domain Eukaryota; kingdom Viridiplantae; phylum Streptophyta; class Magnoliopsida; order Zingiberales; family Zingiberaceae; genus Hedychium; species Hedychium gardnerianum. Next base: position 8,521,633 of record JBBUKS010000002.1, on the reverse strand, counting down.
ATCCCTAGAGTTGACCTTGATAATGTTGGTGCAATCGACCTCAGGTTAAGGTTGATAAAGTTGACCAAGCTCGAGTTAACTCGGTTGGATTTCAATGTTTGATTAATATGTTAGTAAGAAGTCAAGTAGGTCAAGGTTGACCAGATACTTGACGATGTCAGAAGTCCAACGAGAAGTTGACAAGAGAAAAGTCCAAGTAGATCAAGGGTGACCAAACACTTGGTGATTGGAAGTCCAATGAAAAGTCGACAAGAGAAAAGTCCAAGTGGGTCAAGAGTGAATGGACACTTTGTTATATTTGAGAGATATCCAAAAACAATCACCTTAGATATTATAATATTTATTGAATAATAAGATTCACTATTTGAGTGTACATTCTTTATGTATGTGATCTGATCTTAAACTCAATTACTAAAGATCTCAGTATAATTTATAGCATGAGAGAAATTAGATCACAATTAGTGGGTATCTCTTCATGTGTAATTATTTACGTATTATAATCTTCCCTAGTCGATGAATTGGTGAGATTGGACATCATCAATTCTATAAGACTAGCATATGTTATACTCTTTGATTTATCCAAGTGGTTGATCCTCACTAGCTGGAAATATTGAGATGTTGAGAGTTAACATATGAATGTCAGTTAAGGGTAACTAGTTCATTAGATATGACTTGCTATGAGACTTCATGTGGTTCTATACCTGTCAATGAAGATCTCATTGCAACTCGAGTGTAAGTTTCCTTCGACTTGAGGTATTGAAGTCATCTTGGTCACGGAGACTTATACTTTGACATCTTAAGCAAGCATCTCCTTGGAGGTGTGACCCTGGGATGATTGGGTATAAGTCGAAGAGTTCGAAGGTATTTGAATAACCCATAGAGGATTCACCACTTCTTCGATAAGGAGACGTATACTCTATGGCTTCTTATCGAGATTATTACTCATAAGTTTTTGGCTAAAGAAAAACATGTCAAGAGGATGGTATTCTTGGACATATGTTTGAGTAATTCGAATCCACAAGACAAGAAACTATTACTTGGGCCAGGTGTGACATAGTCATTCTAGTGGAGACTGACACATAGATCATGTCCTCAACCAAGTGGGTATAAGATGAGTAAAAGGAATAGACGCACGAATAACTGTAGTTGTTGAAGAGTTCAGAATAGTTCTTGGATCAACTGTTATTTTTTGGTCAATTGGGGATCATGATGTACTACTAGGTGTCACTCATGATTGATTCATGATTAATTATGAACGACCAACATAACTGGGAACCTATTGGATCACATGCACTACGAGAATATCCGAAAGACGTAAAATAAGTTAGAGAATAAGATTCTTTGATTGAGAGATATTAAGTTTGGTTGGACCAAATGAAAGGACAAATATGGAAGATATTTTGTCAGAACGGAAGTACGGATGAACCATTTCTCTTATAGGCAAGTTGGATCCATTATAGTTTAGTAATAAACCAAATTGGTTTGGTTTAGTTATGAATCAAAGTTGGTTTGGTTTTAAACCAAGATGGTTTAGTCTTTGAACCAAGCATATTGCTAATGGATTGAACCAACACATATGATGTGGGCTTGGTTTTTAGTTTGAGCTTGGGTTATGACTTGCTCCCCAAGTCATAGTGAAGAGGCTTATAAATACCTCTTCAAAGAACAAGAGGAAAAGAGAATTCTTCTAAGGGTTTTAGAGATCTTCTCTTCTTCTCTTCTTGTTGTCACCTCCTTCTTGTCGTGCCGCCGCCCAACATCAAGTTCCGGCAAAAAGTTTGGCTAGACTCTCCTTTGGTGTTGTCTTCTTCCAAGAGCCGACCAAAGGTTGGCCGGGCTTCCCTATTCATCTGGCCAAAAGTTGGTCGGGCCTCTTTTTGGTGCCACCGAGCACCAAATAGAGCCGTGGGTTCTTCTCCTCTCTCGTGTCGTCTCCATGCTTGGCTAGCACTAATCGGAGATGAAAACTTGTTGCTCAAGGAGTTGTTTTAAAGGTATCTTGGCGTGGATACTGATAGAGGCTAGCCTTGTGAGGCTAGATAAACGCTCTTTACAAAGTTCAATAACGAACTTGTTAGTATAATTTCCTAAAATAAAAGTTTTATTCTACGGTTATGTCTAGCACATGTGTATCCTTGTGGTTATGTGTGATATATGATGTAATAATTTAGGAAATTATTTTGCTTCCACTATATGTTTTTTGAAAATACCCATCATCCATGCGCCCAAAACCTCAACACACTTGGTGATTGGAAGTCCAACGGAAAGTTGGCGACAGAAAGTTCAAGTGGGTCATGAAGGTTGGGACACTCGGTGAAGATGGAAGTCTTGGCAAGTTAAGGTTGATCGGATGTAGGCAATGATGAAGTCCCAGTAGGTCAATGTTGAATGGATGCTAGGCAATGAGAAGTCTTGACAAGTCAAGGTTGACCAGATGCTGAACAAAAGAAGCCCTGGTAGGTTGAGGTCAACCAGATACCATACAAGATGAAAATTTAACTTGGTAAGGTTAAACAAGAGTATTAGTTGATTTATAGGACATATTGATTGATTGTTGAACTCTAAACTCTGAAATTGAGATTTTGGGGTGTTTTTAGGATTTGTTACAATAACTAGGGTTGTTACAGTAATAGAGTTTACTTCAGACCCTAAACTCCCAAAAATAGGGTTTGCTACACTAATTTTAGGGTCTGCTATAGTAATCAGGTTTAGGGTTATTTCAATGATTTTGCTACAGTACCAATCGATTGGTAAGTTTCGGTAATCGATTGGTGACATAGTAGCAGCGAACAGAATGCTTCTGAATTGATTGGTGAGTCTCGTCAAATGATTATTAAGGTAAAAAAGAGTCGTTATGCATATTTAAATGATCGAATTCAATGACAATCGATTGGTGAAGACTACCAATCGATTGGTAGGCAAAAATCAGTCTGAATGCAACCCTATAAAAGAGGGTTTCGTGAAAATTTGAAGGGGTGGTTCTTGAGAGCAAAGTGTTGCTGCATTTTCGAACCAACAAGAGACATTTTCAAGTAGCAAGAGATCATGCAAAGCAAGATTTTGATTGTAAAGTCATTTTCAATTTCATTTGTATTTACATTCTTGTTTTTGTTGTATTGTTGTGTTCTTGTAAGAACAAGCTTGTAAGAGGTTTCTCCACCTCCAGAAGGTGTCCGAAAAGGAGAAGTTCATAGTAGAGGGAGATTACTAGAGGTAGGCCTTAGATTAGTCTCCTAAGAGGTGGATACCAAGTAAAAGCCCGGAGTTGTGCATGTGGAGTCAAATTTGAATCAAGGTTTACGCTGCGCATTCAAATGATTAGCACGACAAGAAGATGAAAAGAAATCGAATCTACTCATCCCCTCTAGCTCGCACAAGTCCTAACAAGTGGTATCAGAGTGAGGCTGCTCTTCATCAGATTAACCTCCGTCGGAGCGCGAGCTAGAGGTAGAAGATAAAGCTTCAGATCTTCAAGGGAATCAAATGGAGTTCAAGGATGAATTTAGATGCGACACTTGAGTACCTCCGCCTTTCGGATTAGGAGGCTTCGATCTTTGGAAATCAAGAATGAAATTTTCCTTATGATGGATATAGAGCAATGATTTGTTTTAATGGAAAGATTTGAAGCTCCTAATGACAAAAAGGGAAAACCTCTTCGGAAGAGCAAATGGACCGAGGAGCAAGTCAAGAAATCTGAGGCTCATGATAAGGTGACCAAAATTTTGGTTAATTTGTTGCCTAACAATATTTTGTGCAAGATAGGTACATACCAAGATGCCAATGAGCTATGAAGCAAGTTGGTCAAGCTCCATGAAAATTCATCATCGACATAAAGTGAAGACGAGCCTAAGGAAGGAGATTCGTTGACTCTAGAGCATGATGACTCGGAGGTTGAGAGGTGTTCAACATTCGAGATGGAAGACAAAGAAATATCCACCTCAAGGATTACGGGGGAGAGCTCATTGACATTGGAACAAGAGAAATTCTCAACATTCAGAGCAAATGAAGAAGAATATGTCACTCTACGAGTGGAGATAGCTCAACCCATGAAGGTATATCAATTTCGTACATTCAAGATAAAAGTCATATTATATGCTTTGAGTGTAAGGTGAATAGACACCATAAGAGCAAGTGTCCAAAATTGATGAAGAAAAAGGTGAAGTTGGCACCCAAGGCAAGGGAGAAGCCAAAGGAAGCTGGAACCTTAATACGCAAAGGCAAGGAGCACTTTATGTGTTTCACATGCAATCAAATAGGACATTATCGGAATAAATGTCCAAAGGAAAAACATCAAAATAAAAGTAAGAGAGGAAGCTCAAAATCAAGGGAGAGCTTCTAAGAGCAAACCTAGGGTATCATTTCATAATGCAATTGTCTTATATCATGATGAGCATGTTTGAAATATATTTTATCATCTTGGTGCTAACTCCCATTAAAATAGAAATTTTCATAAGCATAGTGAAAAGTGTAGGGTGTTTAATGGTAGACCTACCCAATCTAAGGATAGGAACAATCTAGGTAAGAACCCTAAGAAATTTAGACATATGCCTAGAAAGAAAAATGATCAAGACATTAATGAAAAGTCAAGGATTAATGACTTAGAATTGAAAAATCAAGTTTTGAGGTAAAGACTTAATAAGTTAAAAAAGACCTTTAGGAAAATGACAAATGAAGTTAAGGGGTCAAAAGAACAAAATCTAGATTTAGGTAAACAAGATCAAGAACAAGATGGGTTTGGGATATAAACCTAAGTCTAAGGAAAATATGCCCTCATACCATAGAGTTCCATATAGCTATGGAATTATTCCTAGGTCTAGGAGTCAAATCAAGGTTACAATAGAGGTTATCCCTAGTGTAGATCTTGAAGAGACTAGCTTGACTAAGACTTCTAAGAAAAGCATTAGGAAGATATCTAGGAAAGTTATCCCTAGTGAGTACCTAGCGCACCCAAGGAGCTCCAATAGGTATTGAGTTCCTAAAAGTGTGATCTCTTCACACTAAATGAGCATAGAGTGTGCCAACCTTAGTTGGAAGGGTAGTTAACCTAACCATGACGAAGTTGATATTTTATAGCATTTTTAAAGTATTATGATATCTTGAAAATGAGAAGTTGATTTTTTTTTTATCCTTGATGGGTTTATAGTGTGCCAATAAGAAATGAGTTCTTAAGTTGATTGAAAATTGACACCATAAGATAGAATCATGAAGTGTGTAAAATGTGAGTTTTTGACACATTCGAGGAAGGTCACCCATGTAAAATCGAGGATTTTACATAATGATCAGTTAATGATACTTAGATGAAAATTTAGGTATTTTCTTATGAGACATTACTACCATGCTTGTATGCCTTATCACATGCTATGCCATCATATTATGCATTCATCTTACTATGAAATATATTACATGTCATGTCATATATGCATCATTAAGCTTGTTAGATTTCTTCATGATGTTATGCACTTGATGAATGTCATAATCATTTACATGCATAAACTTTATTTTCTTGAAATTAAGGATAATGACATTAGTTGACATCCTAGGTAGGATGATTAAGTTTAGAATGCCTAGATAGAGATGCATGATCCCTTGATTTATGAAAAACTTATTTCACATCTCATAAGATCATAGGATGACTTGTGTGTGTATTGAGACACATTAGATATAAGTGAGATGCTAGGATGATGAACTAAGTTCGAGATGCAATTTGATGTATTAAAATGATCAAATCAAATAGATTTTGTGTTGACCAATCATGGGGAAAGCTAATGTGCAAGTGATGTGCATTTAGCTCATAGATCATAGTAATAAATTGTGTTTGAAAAAAAATTCAAAAATATTTTGAAAAACCTTGGTGAAGTATATTTGTTGATAGGAATCACCATTGATTAGTTAGATAGAAAGTTAGAGTAAAACATTAAAGTTTTCAAAGGTTTCTAACTTTGTATCATTCTTTGAAAATAAGATTTATTTTCATAGAATACTATTTTTTTTCCTAATAGTATTTGATATAAGTAATATCTATATGAAATTTCGTGATTTTTTTGAAAATCATAGAATTACTTATGCATTTATGAAATTTGGTCAGAAAAGTTGAAATTTTAAGATTTAAGCCACTAATTGATTGGTAATTGGTAGCTGTACTTTTGGCTGAAATGAGTTTATTTCAGTCATTAAACCTCATTTTCAGGGTTCTTAACTATCCCTAACCCTCTAATATGCTTGGATAAGCATTCAAAGGTGATTTTTTTGATGAAAATATGAAAAGGGATGGTAAAAGGAGAATAATGAAGATTCGAGAAGAAGGATTAAATTCAAGATTGAATTTTTAACCTCATGACTTGGATTTTAAAATTTCCTAAAGGTTTAGGAATTGAAAATCATTATTGGTGTAATAGTTGAAGATGAAGCATGCTTTGAGGGGAGGTCCACCTTAAAGGAATGATTTGTGCAAGAAAGGAGAAAATTTGAGAAATAGTGAATATTGAAGGATTGAATGAGCATTGGAGATAATGGAAGGAAAGGAACCTTCATTGGGATGTTGGAAGTTTGGGATGAATCTTGAGAAAAAAAATTTGGTGTATGCCAAAGGGGGAGAATGTAGGGTTTAAATTAGGAAACCCTATTCATGCTTTGACATGAGAAGAAAGATGAAAAAGGAAAGTTAGGCTAATGAGTTAGTCTAACTTAAATATATTGTCAAATATCAAAAAAGGGAGATTGTTGGTGTAATCGACCTTAGGTCAAGGCTGACCAGGTTGACCAAACTCCAGTTGACTCAAGTTGGATTTTGATGTTTGATCAATATATTAGTAAGAAGTTAAGTAAGTTAAAGTTGATTGGATACTTAACGATGTCGGAAGTCCAATAGGAAGTTGACAAGTGAAAAGTCCAAGTGAGTCAAGGGTGATCGGACACTTGGTGATCGAAAGTCCAACAGAAAGTTGGCAAGAGAAAAGTCTAAATGGGTCAAGGGTGAATAGACACTTGGTGATTGGAAGTCCAATGGGAAGTTGGCGACAAAATGTCCAAGTGGGTCATGGAAGACCGGACACTTGGTGATGATGGAAGTCCTAGCAGGTTAAGGTTGATCGGATGTTAGGCAATGATGAAGTCCCGACAAGTCAAGGTTGACCGAATGTTAAGTAACAAGAAGTCTCAGTAGGTCAAGGTTGACTGGATGTTGAGCAAAGAAAGTCCTAGTAGGTTGAGATAAATCGAATACTAGGTAAGATGAGAATTCAACTTGGTAAGGTTGAAACAGTAGTATTAGTAGATTGATAGGGCGTATTGATCAATTAATGGACTATAAACTCCAAAATTGAAGTTTTGGGGTGTTTTTAGGATTTGCTACAGTAACTAGGTTTTTTTTCTATAGTGACTAGGATTGTTACAATAATATGGTTTACTCCAGACCCTAAACCCCAAAAAATAGGATTTGCTACAATATTTTTGGGGTTTGCTATAGTAATCCGGTTTAGGGTTGCTATACTGATTTTGCTACAATATCAATCGATTAGTGAGTTCCGACAATTGATTGGTGACACTGTAGTAGCGAACAAAATGCTTCCGAATCGATTAGTGAGTTCCAGCAATCGATTGGTGACACTGTAGTAGTGAACAGAATGCTTCCGAATCGATTGGTGAGTTCCAGCAATCAATTGGTGACATTGTAGTAGCAAACAGAATGCTTCTGAATCAATTCTCACCAATCGATTGGTAAGGTAAAAAAGAGCTATTATGCAGGTTCAAATGGTCAGATTCAATGACAATCAATTGGTGAAGACTAATAATTGATTGGTAAGCGAAAATTAGCCCCAATGTAACCCTGTAAAAAAGGATTTTGTGAAGAATTTAAGGGGCCGATTCTTGAGCGTTTGGGAGCAAAGTGCTGCTACAGTTTTAGACCAATAAGAGGCTTTTCCAACAATAAGAGATTAAGCAAAGCAAGGTTTTGATTATAAAGTCATTTTTTATTTCATTTGTATTTGCATTCTTGTTGTATTATTGCGTTCTTGTAAGAACAATCTTGTAAGAGGCTTCTCCACCTCTGGAAGGTGTCTGAAAATGAGAAGTTCATAGTGGAGGAAGATTACTAGAGGTAGGCCTTGGATTAGTCGCCTAAGAGGCGGATACCAAGTACAATCCTGGAGTTGTATATGTGGAGTCAAGTTTGAATCAAGGTTTCCATTGCGCATTCAAACGACGAGCACGACAAGGAGACGAGAAGCGAACGAATTTATTCCCCTCTCTATCTCTCACGGGTCCTAACAAATGAGACAATAATGACTAAGGCTACTAAGAAGCCTAAGAGTATCATTAAGAAGGTATCTAGGGAAGTTATCTTTAGTGAATACCTAGTACACCCAAGGAGATCCAATAGATATTGGGTTCCTAAGAGTGTAATCTTTTCACACTAGATGGGTATAGGATATGTCAACCTAAATTGGAAGGGTAGTCAACCCAATAATGATAATTATGATATTTTAGGATATTTTACAGGTATTGTGATATCTTGAGCATGGAAATTCAAATATTATCTTGAAAGATTTCTATAGTGTGCCAATAAGAATTGAGTTATTAAGTTAATCAAAATTGACACAATATGATAGAATTCTAAAGTGTGTCAAATGTGGGTTTTTGACACATTCGAGGGAGATTGGCCACTTATGTCAAATCGAGTATTTGATATAATGATTAGATGAAAAATTTAGGAACATATTTTTTTGTGTTATAATTATCATATGTCATGACATCATATCATACATACATCTTGACATGATAGTGTATTGTTAATTTTTATATATGTTGTTTGAGATTGATACATGTCATGTCATACATGCATCATTTGAGTATAAATATATATATATATTGTGAAAAGTTGTGCATTTGATACATGTCATACTCATTTACATGCATAAATTTTAATTCATTGTAATTAAGGACAATGACATTAGTTGACATCCTAGGTAGGATGATCAAATTTAAAATGTCTTGTTAGAAATGCATGATCCCTTAGTTTAGGGAAAATGAACTTTACATCTCACAAGAAAAATAGGATTAACGTGTGTGTATTGAGATACATTAGACACAAATGAAATGTTAGGATGATAAACTGAGTTCACGATACAAATTTGGTACATTCAAATTGCGCTAAGTTTCTTCCAAACATATGGATTTACATGGCTAATCATGGAGAAAGCTAATGTGCATGCCATATGTATTTATTCCATAGATCATAGTTGAAAATTGGTTATGAAAACCATTTCAAAATTATTTTTGAAAACCTTGGTGAAGTCTATTTGTTGATAGGAATCACCATTGATTAGGTTGATACAAAGTTAGAATGAAATATTGAAATTTTAATAGTTTTCAACTTTGTACCATTCTTTGAAAATAAGATATATTTTCTTAAAAACTATTTTTCCTTGATAGTATTTGACATAAGTAATATCTATATTAAATTTCATGATTTTTTTTTTAAAAATCATAGAATTACTTATGTATTTTTGAAATTCTGTCCGAAAATTGAAATATAGTTTTTTCAGAGTAGCAATCGACTGATGACTATATTTTTGACTAAAATAGGTTTGTTTAAATCATTTAAGCTCACTCTTAGGTATTTTAACTATCCCTAACCCTCTAATATGCTTGGATAAGCATTCAAAGGTGATTTTCTTGGTGAAAGTAATAAAAGAATATTAAAAAAGAGAATAATATGGATTTGAGGGGGAGGTTTGGTTTCAAGATTGAATCTTTAACTTCATGTCTTAAATTTTGGAACTTTCTAAATGTTTAGTAATTTCAAATCATTGTTGGTGATGACTTTAAGTTGTTGGTACAATGATTGAAGTTAGAACATGCTTTGAGAGGAAGGTCCTCTTTAAAAGCATGATTTTGATATGAAAGGAGGAGAATGCAAGAATTTGAGGATGAATGAATGAATGAAAGATTGTATGCTTAAGGATAAGCATTATAGAAAATGGAAGGTAGGAACCTCCATTGTGATATTGGAAGCTAGGAATGGAAGAATAGAATGATTTTTTGGAAGAGATTTTTGATATGTGCTAAAGGGGAAAAATGAATGGTTGAAGTTAGATACATTCATTCATGCCCATGAGAAAAAAGATACTGGAATAATGAGTTAATCTAACTTAAACATATTATCGAACATAAAAAGGGGAGATTTTTGGTGCAATCGACCTCTAGTCAAGGTTGACCAAGCTCGATGTGCCTTGAGGTTGAGTTTCGATGTTTGATTAATATGTTAGTTGGTTAAGGAAAAGTCAAGTAGGTCAAGGTTAACCGAATACTTAACGGAGAAAAAGTTCAAGTGGGTTATGGTTGACCAGACACTTAGTAATCAGAAGTTCAATAGGGAGTTGCCACGAGACGGAAAGTCCAAGTGAGTCATGGTTGACCGGACACTTGGTGATCAGAAGTCCAAGTGAGTCATGGGTGACTAGACACTTTGCGGTCGAAATTTCAACATGGACTTGATACGAGATGGAAAGTCCAAGTGGGTTACGGTTGACCGAACACTTGGTGATAAGAAGTCCAAACAAGTCAAGAAAGACTAGATGTTTGGCTTGGATAAAGTCCTAGCAGGTCAAGGGTGTCTGAATGCTAGGCACATGAAGTCTCAATAGGTCAAGGGTAACCAGATGTTAAACAAAGGAAGCTTTGATAGGTTGAGGTCAATCAAATATCGTGCAAGATGAGAATTCAGCTTTGGTAAGGCTGAAACAGACGTATTAGTCGATTGATAGAGTGTATCAATCGACTAATGGATGCAAGACCTCAAAAATAAGGTTGCTACAGTATGGCTACAATATTGCTACAGTGATTGTGTAAAGTATATTGTTATAGTGACAATCGATTGATGTGTTTTATCAGTTGACTAATGGGCACTATAGCAGTGTACAGAAACTTCAAAACTATATTGAAAACTCGATTGATTCTGATCAGTGGACTAATAGAGTGTATTAGTTGACTAATTTCATTGTTCGAGCGAATAGAGACTTGAGAACTCAATTGCGGGATTCAACTATTCATGATAAGTCGAGTTTTCAGTCGAGTTTTGAAGCTACAATGTATATCAGTCGACTGATAAAACACATCCGTCGATTGTTATTGTAGATAAATATTTTACACAATTACTCTTGTGAATTCCTAGTTATTAACTAGGAAAATGGATGTAGAAAGATGACCGGGAATGTTATCTCTTGTGAATTCCTAGTTATTAACCCAATTGGGATTGATAAATTTTGAATTCCAAAGGATGTAACTGTTGGTGCAATCGCCCTTGGGTTAAGGTTGACCAAGTTAACTAAGCTCGGATTGACTCGAGTTTAAGTTTCGATATTTGATAATATGTTAGAGATAAGTCCAGTAGGTCAAGGGACGACCAGATACTTGACATGTGAAAGTCTTAACTGAGGTTAGACAAGGGTAAGTCCTAACTGGATGTTAGGCAAGAAAAAGTCCTAACTGAGGTTAGGCAAGGGAAAGTTCTAACTAGAGGTTAGGTAGGTGAGAATTCTACTGAGTGACTAGTCCTAACTGGAGGTCAGACAAGGGAAAGTCCTAACTGGAGGTTAGGTAAAGGGAAGTCCAAGTGGGTCAAGGAGGATCTGATACTTGACATGAGAGTGGAAGTCCTAACGGAGCTAGGTAGTGGAAGACCTAGTTGGGAACTAGGTAATGAAAGTCTTAGTTTGGAATCAGGAAGTGGAAGAGTAGGGCTAGGCGGTCGAAGACCTAGTTGGGAACTAGGCAAGTCAAAGTGGGTCAAGGAGGATCAGACACTTGGCATAAGAGTGGAAGTCCTAGCAGGGCTAGGCAGTGAAAGACCTAGTTGGAAACTAAGTAATGAAAGTCTCGATTAGGAACTATGTAGTAGAAGTTCTAGCGGGGCTAGGCAGTGGAAGACCAGTTGGGAACTAGGCAATGGAAATCCTGATTGAGAACCCGATAGTGGAAGTTCTAGCGGGGCTAGGCGGTGGAAGACCTAGTTGGGAACTAGGTGAAGTCCAAGTGAGTTAAAGAGGACCAAACACTTGACATGAGTAAGGAAGTTCTGATAGGTTAAGGGTGATCAGATGTTAGGCAACGATGAAGTCCTAGCAGGTCAAGATTGACCAAATGTTAGGCAACGAGAAAATCTCAATAGGTTAAGGTTTACCATATATTAGGCAACGGGAAGTCCCTACAGGTTACAGATGACTGGATGTTGGTAGAGGAAGTCCTAGTAGGTTGAGGTCAACCAAATACTAGGCAAGACCAGAATTCAAGTATGAAAAGGCTGAATTTAGGATTATCAATCGATTAGTAAGAAGTGACAATTAATTGGTAAACCATAAACTCAAATTTCAAGTTTAGGGTTGACAATTAATTGACCTAAAGCAATCGATTGAGGTAATTGATTGATCTAAAGCTATCAATTGAGATAATCGATTGATAGCTTCTGTCGGGCACACAGAAGCTTTCCCAATTGATTAGTCAATCAATTAGTGGACACAATCGATTGGAGGTGGTTTTGTCATGAACTCACGATTGAACAATAGACTGCAGAATCAATTGGGCAGTTTTCTCGAGTGAATAGAAGGGTGATGAATTGATTGGGATAATCGATTCAGCCTAATCCAATAGATTGAGTCAATCGATTAGCCAAAGATCTCAAGTGAATAGAAGGCTTCTAAATCGATTGAGACAATCAATTAGAGGCTAACCAATCGATTGGTATGACTCACCAATCGATTGGACGAACAAAAAAGAGATGTTCTATAGGTTTTGAAGGGTTGATCTGACGTGACAATCGATTGAGAGGCGTAAATCAGCTTGAAGGTAACCCGAGAAACGGGAGTTCGCGGAGTTTTGACCAAGGAAGTTCTTGAGGGTTTGGGAGAAAAGTGCTACTATATTTCCTACCACTAAGAGGTAATCCAAAGTAAGAAAAGAGCAAGCAAAGCAAGGTTCATTGTAATAAAGTCGTTTTCAATTTCTTTTGTAATCTTGTTTGCATTTTTCTTGTTGTGTTCTTGTAAGAACAATTTGTACGAGGCTTCTCCGCCTCCGAAATGTTTCAGAGAAGAAGTCATTCATAGTGGAGCTATGAGTGAGGAGTGGATCCTTGGATTAGTCACCTCAAAGAGGTGGATATCAAGTAAAATCAAAGATGTTAGCATTGTGAAGTCTTCGCTTCGAGTTTTTCGCTATCATTCAACTTCAAAGAAGCGAAGCGAGCTATTTATCCCCCTCTAGCTCATACCGGCCCTAACAAGTGGTATCGGAGCAAGGCCGCTCTTCATCAGACTAACCACCAGAAGAAGCTTGAGCTAGAGGAAGAAGAAGAAGAGAGAAGAACCCTAAATTTTCAACAAGTTAAAGGACTAATCTTCAAAGGAGCTCAACTTCAAAATGGAATTTCGAGATGGATTTGGATATGACATCCGAGCGGCTA